>JABCKD010000060.1:0-10733 GCA_013186415.1 Fusarium sp. NRRL 66088
GTGGTGGTGGTGGTGGGGTTGAAGATGGGCATAATCTTGCACTTACAGCGACCCGCCTCCATGCGCTCTAGACCACTTAGGCGTATTGATGCTGGTTGACGAGCTGAGCTCCATGTCTCTCCCCCCAAGGCACCTAATTCAGGATGATACGAGCTGGTCTGCGGCCTGCCGATGGCGTACAGGCTATACAGATCCTTCTGCAACAGGATCGAGACCAACAGCACGGTAGTGTAGGCAGGCCGGCCGGCGAGGTTGAGGGATCGCCAGGGTCTTTTGGTGGCAAAATCGTACACGGACTGTCCTTAGCACGGCATCAGGCAGATTGATGCTTGTCAATCCTGCAGGTCCGCGTCCGCCCTCAGACTGGGTACGGGTAAAACATGGCATCTTCATTCCCGAGGAGTGATCCCGTGAGCTTTTCAGCCGTCATTGGATCAGCGAGTAATACATAGGACCGTCAGCAAGGTGCCTAATTACCACCGGTGAGTGGCATTGCGTCGTTCTGCGACTTGGGTGTCGAAGCCATAGTTCGGTTCGGTTAGGCTTGATAGGCTGGGTTGCTGGAACCAACAGCTTGGCCATCGCGCTGGTTATGACGTCTATCATCTGCCAAATGCGCACGTTTCTTCGGGAGGGTCTGGACGCCATCGATTTGGTTGGATCCATTCACCCGCCCAGTCTCCAGACTAGGGAAAAGACGGGAGTCAGTCGACGGACCGCACCTTGACCGGCGCGCCGTCGAAGTCAGTTCCCGGGGTTTATTGAACGTCAGACCGACCACTCGGACCACACCGTCCAGCGGTGTAAGAGCAGCTGAGGACGCTCGGGGTGGTTGATGGTGATGTTTGGTACTGGTTGCTGGTTGCCATTACCAAAGAGAGTAGGTCGAGAGAGCCTCCTTGCCTCTAAACTGGCGAGTGGCTTTACCATAATAGGTCAAGCAAGACCTTGAAACAAACAGCCACCTCGCAACTTTCAGGAGACTCTCAACCTCGTGTGCCATCTCGATCAGCTCGTATGGCGCACTCTGTAATTAGCCATGACGCCCGTTGCACGATCTTGTTCTGATTCAGAATCCATGTTTACTCTCGACACAACAGGGAAGAAAGGCGCAGGTGAAGACGCGGCTGGCTGATGAAAGACAATTCTCTGGTGAGACCGAACGCGCGAGCATCGTCCAGGTACCTTGAGGTACCGCTGCGTGTCAGCAATCCACACAGATTGTCGTGGTCTTTAGCCGCAGGCCTGCTAAGCCTAGATGGGAATAGAGAAGGCATTGCGCTATTTGCGTTCTCATAGGCCACGGGGCCAAAAGCCATCAAGATCAGGGTCGCTCCTAGGTCTCTGCGCGCATCAGTTTGTCGAATGATCCGCAGTATTAGCCCTCGGAGCGTTTGGGAGCACGCTCGGGCTCGTGCAGGATGTTGGGTCTTGTACTCCTCAGTGGAGAGAGCTCAGTTCTCAGCGATAGGACTCGCAGTTTTGCAACGCGGAACGTGCCACATTTCCCAAGCTGTCGCTAGAGAGAAAGGCATTTGTCATTGTGAGCTTGACAGGGAAGCTCAAGATTCACTCGCGCTCTGTTTGGTTGTTCGTTACCGCGTGGCAAATAACTTCTGGTTCGGTAGCTCACGAGAGTACCAACAGGGGCCTTGAAACCGTTGTGGCTTCTAGATAGAGGTCAGGACAGGGGGAGAGGCTCAGCCTGCCATGTGTTAGTGCGAGTTGTGCTGAGCGAGGATTACTCGTTTAGGGAACCCGGGCGATGGACAAAGTTGCTTGCATACGTATGTACGAAGTATTCTTGAACGTGGTATGTTGAGGGTGTGACTCTTGTTCCTCATTATGTGCTCATTGAACAGCGTAGTTGAACAGATGAGGCCAGACTTGAAGACATGTATTTCGGAAGAAGCGATTGGTGAAGCGTGGCAGCACAGGAGCTCATCCTGAAGGCATCCCATCCTATTCCGATGTTAGACTAGTCCACCCAGACCAAACCTCCAATTCAGCGTAAAATACTCGGCATGAGTCTTTTGACCACCTAGGAAGAAAAGTTCAAACATTACCATCGCCGTAATGTTAATAGCCCAATGCATGCGACGGCCCTGGCAGACGACACCACGTTCAGGGCGTTCCAAGGCAAGGACCAGCATGCCGGTCAAGGAGGCACGCAAGTCTTGGGTTCCCAGCAAAAGTCAGGGGACTGCATCTCTAGCCAGGGCTACTGTTCCCCGCCATTGCAAAAAGCAAAACGTGAAAGGTCGAGCGTCTCAGTTCTTGAGGAGGAGGCGCGCCTCTGGAAAGGTGGTCAAGCTTCCGCCGATGTTACCACACGCAACAGACTGCCTTACGACAGAAGTACGACGTACTGGGAAGCTATTAGCCCAGGCTGAGCCTTGAGGTTTGCGTGGGGGTTATACCAGGTGTGTGGTGTTGGTGCCATCCATTGTCAAGGATTCCACAGCTCTCAATGGCACTGTCACGTACCGATATCTAACACGTTGCCATTGCCGAATGTACTTGACATTGAATGTCAATCGGGTTGGCAAATGTGGTTGTGATGATCGACCGACCCAAGCCTTGTCTCATGGAGGGACTGTGCACTGACCACCATGAGGCCCGTGAGAGCGCGGCTGGCGGTTGACTGCGGAGGATGCAATGTTGCTTCTTCCCACAAGTACCCGTCCAGCTATGGGGCATGTCCTAGAGTAGGGATCTTGAGAAAAAGCAAGGTTGAACAAGGTAGCTAAGCTATCCTAGCCTAGCAGGATAGGCATGATTCAGGATCTATACGGGGTAGTTTTAGTTCCATCTTCTGTGCTATTCATGGGCTTCGAGACTCACCATGGATACTGTAGTTTGGCACAAAGCCGAGAAAAGTCATTCCTCGAATGGCACGCTTCCAGGAATCTCACTGACAGAGCCCCAAAAGCGTCGTCGATTGACCCTGGGCCGCAGCTTTCCAGGCCCCAGAGTAATGCAAGCGCTAATAACACGGTGCAGTAGTGTGCTGCAGTAGAACAGGGCACTAGTAATGGGGACTTGGAATTACCAAGTCGGCCTGTGTTCTAGAGCAGAAAAGGGGGGGAGGACAACTGCGAGATTGGACTTGCACATGGTACGGAGCACATAGATCCGAAGCAGGATTCCATCAGATGCGGAAATGCCTTTCAGAGAACCGTCTCCGCACCGAGTCAGGATCGTCGTGATGCTGTTGGCGTTGGCTGCATAGGTACTCCGAGGTGCAGCATAAGTCCAAGGCGATTCGGCAGGCGGGTGGTCTAGATCTGCTCAAACTCGGGGTCTCCGCTAGTAAATAGTTGGAGCCGTATACACAGAAGCAAGTCAAAGATTGACAAGCATCATGCTAGTTGGCGATGCCGATGAATGAATTGGATGAAGACTCGTCAAAGAAGCCCTTGTCTGCCATGAGCTGATGGGAAGGGAAGGTGTACTGTGTTGAATTCCACATGCACTGTGATTTCATGGTTCCATCGCGGAAGGTACGGTGGGCGGGCACTGTCCTCGAATTAGGTTTGGGTAGCCTGGTCCGTCAACCTGGAACAACAAGAAACTATCAACTTAACCAAGACGAATACCATCCCATCCGAGCCCATCAGCCGTCAGGATTCCAATTAACCGTATCCAACCAGCTCCCAGGCCTCTGACGAAATTTCTCCATCTACAGAGTACAGAGTATCCTATCCGGCTGCAGAAACGCAAGAGTGCATGCTCGCCTCCACTCCTCCTCACCGGTGTCCAAACCTGATTCTGAGGCCAGATGCAATATCTACGATAACGAACAGGGCTCGGAAGCATCCACCTGTACGGAGTAGCAGATGCCCGCATCCAATGCTTTCTTCGCTGTTGTGCGCCCTGCAGCCATTATTCGAGCAACAAGACTGGGCAGCCGTGATTGGTGTGATGGGAGTGACGAACAAGAAATACCACACGAGCAAAAGACGATGACAGCAACTTTGAGGCCTACTGGTGGTTTACAAGCCTGGCCCCTCCCGCACGTCAGCGCGTTACCTACATGTATGTATGTATGGCAAGTGTGTCTCTGCCGCCGTCACCACCGTTGGCACTCCAACTGAAACCAGCGCCAAATAGCATGCCATTGACAGCATCATCACCATTCCCAATCACAGTACTTGCTGCAATGATATCATACTACAGCAGCACTACAACGTTGGAGGCCGCAAGCCCGAGTCTTTCCTCGAGTTGGTGGACATTGTTGTCGTGCGACTCTTGGAGAGGGATCAACATATTGTCGAACCACGGCTGGGCACTGTACTCCACATGCCCCGTACCCAAGCATAACCGGCCTGGCTTCTGGGAGAATCTACAGCTTCCTGGCCCGCGCAAGAAGAGATGATTTGTCGACCAGCGCTCTTTATGCCCAAGGCAGCCCTCCTAAGCTGCACAGCTGCTCACGAGCAACAGCCTCTTCCCTCATATCTCGGTCACCAGCATCGATAGCGCTGCCGCTCACCGTCCAGCCCAACACCGTGAGCAGTCGAGACAAGCTGCGTCCCACTTGGTACATGGAGGGTTCAAAGTACCTTGAGGTATCTGGCCGTCTCTCGCCAGGGCCCTGAAAACGCTAAGTCTTTGGAGGGTGGAGAGGTCAAGGTCCCCCCATCCAGCTGGGTGGAGACGTGCGCTCAGTGGCCTCCACGTCCCATGCACCTATCGTCGAGAGCTAAGGGGACCTAGCCCGCGAGTGGCTCCCAGGCAGGGATTGGAGGAGACACTTTGATGGCATCGTTCGGCGGGCCTGGACGATCCTGGACGGGACCAACGGCACATGGCGGTTGAAGCTCCTGGGTCCCTGGACGGGTGGCACTCTTCACCTTGCCCATGAGGCCAACCTCATCGTTGGACCATGATGGCTGTGGGGAGATGGCGTCGACAGGCATCAGAAGTCTCCAGTGCTGGATCTTAGAATCCTTCCTTCACACATTGTCACCCTTTAGCCTGCCTCCCAAATAAGACCTCTCCCCCACATAGCCCCTCCATCCCTCTCATCTTTCCCTCCCTTTCATCTTGCGACCATTCAACTGTCGCCCGTTCAAGGCGACTAAAAGAGCTTCGATCAGCCGCTGGTGCGCTGGTGTCGACGGCTAGTCCAGCCCAACACCCACACCACCATACGCCAGTCTCCACAGCTTCATGCCGAGTCGTCACCCTCTAAGCTTGAGGGATCGTATTTGATCAACCGCTATCTCGTCTGGACGGTTGTCGAGGCGTCCGACTCTCTCAATTCAACTCCCGGACCTCGCTCACTTGTACAGGGGCACACCGACGGTACCGAATGGCCACGGAAATCCCCTTTGACTTTGCTTCGAGTGAGAGAGACCTGGCTTGGTGCGACAGCCATAGCATGTCTTCCGAGGACCAAGACGCCATGATGCCGCAATCACCTTCAACGATGGAACCCCTGTGGCTGAATTCGACGACGGCACAGATACAGTCGGGTCAGATATCGCCTCTGAGCGTAGGAATAGACATGTCGTCTGCACCAACAATGATCCATTCCGCGGCCTCATCCTGCACTGACTCCTGGAGCACTGGTTATGGCGAGCGTGATGATGTCGAGATGGACAACACCTGGGAGCAAGGATCCGACGACATTCTTACGATTCCGAAGCTGGAGCCGGTCGAGGACGATTTGAATATGGACGACCTGAAGGCAGCGCCATTGGCACCGGCTCCCGCAGAACCTTCAAGCACCGACCCTAAGCCGAAACGACCTCGAGGAAGACCAAGGAAGCATCCCTTGACACCGGCAGTGGGTGCCAGCAAGGTGACCAAAGGTCGATCAAAGACTGGATGTATTACTTGCCGTAAGCGCAAGAAGAAGTGCGACGAAGCAAAGCCCCGATGTACGACCCAAGCCAATTCACCAAACTTGTTCATTGGTTTTAACGAATGTATTAGGCATGAACTGTGAGAAGAATGCTGTGGTCTGTGAGGGCTACCACGAGAAGCAGATCTGGAAGAGCGGCAAGGAGAAGGCTGAAGAGGGTACGTTTAACGTGACAACTACGGTTTGGTCTCCCTAACCATAAAACAGAGCGGTTACGACGAGAAAGCCTCCCCATGATCACCATGCAGCCCCTCTTCCATGGTGTTGAGACAGCTGAGGACAAGATTTTCTGGAAGCACTACATCACGCAGCTGAGCAATGTCCTCACAGTAGAAGGCGAGGCCAAGAATGCCTTCAAGGACATCATTCTTCAGCTTGCCAACAAGCACCAAGGTCTCATGCATTCCATCCTAGCTGTTAGCGGCAAGCACATTGATTGGGATACTCCCTACGGCGCCAAATTGCTGGCCGATAACCCCCAGTCAAGCCGTGAGGCATTGCAAGAGCGAGCGGACTATCACCACGATGAATCGATGAAACGGCTCTACGCGGATATGGGCCGATCTGAGGATAAGGATGACCCTGAGAACAAGATGATCCTGTCAGCAAGGTATGGGCAAATGCTATGCTTGCTGCTTCAAACTCGCGCCGACGGGAACCCTCGGGGTGAACACCGAGTGCACCTCCAAGCATACCAGACTCTAATCCACAACTCGCCCCCTGAGGACCCGGCCTTCCACACCTTCATCACCGAGTTCTTCCAGTATCACATCTACGCCGATGATCTCTTTTGGCACCCCGAGAGCAACACACCACGCTTGTCATCTGAGGACTGGACCCCATCCGAACCAATTTATCCACCTCGACTGCTGGGCGTTTCTGACGGCTTCTTCCACTACCTCACTCAGATCACCACCATCCGGAACACCGTTCGTGCCAACATGGCAGCTTCAGTTGACCCTGTCGTTGACTACACTAGTTTATACCGGGCCGCCGAAATCGACGCCGCCATCCGGGAGTGGACGCCTCAATGGCCACCGGGCGACACCCGTGACCGTGTTGGGCTGTTGTATAAGCAGATGATGTGGGTGTATCTCTTCAGGTCTATCTACCCGCCTTCAGTGCCCCCGATGCGTCGCTCGACCTTTAGCACGCTGCCTATCCTGGCACCGCCGCCACCGACCATGCCCTCTGCGCCGCCACGACGAGCCTCGATGATGGCCACAATGTCGATGGGAAAAGCCCCTTTGGATGTCCACATGGCGAGCAGCTGCCCGACTTCAAGGAACCCATCTAGAACAAGCTCGATGCACGAGCAGGACTCGACTTCATCTTGTGACAGAGCATCATCTCCACCACCGAGCCGACGGCCAGCGTATCATGACCGACGCATTACTCTGGCTATTGAGGAGTCTCTGGTCATCCTGGAGTCCTTCAAGCCTTCAGACCCCTCGCAGACCCTCCTCCTCATCCCATGTCTTGTCATCGGCACTGCATGCTTCGAACCAACCCAGCGTGAGCGCATCCGGGGTGGAATCAAGGCAGTCCGCGGCTACACAGGTCTTCGAAACTGTGACCGTGTGATGGAACTTCTCGAAAAGGTCTGGTCCTGCATGGAAGAGGGCGACTGGGTCTCTGTATGGGACTGGCAGGGCCTGGCTCGCCGGATGGGCCTCGACTTTTCCTGCTCATGAATGATGACGACACTACACAACCAAATCAAATCAAATTAATACGTTTTATCACGAATAAGGACTGCAGACTCATCCACCGCCTTTGAGCATTGGAGGCCACTGAGCCCTAGTTTGTGTCAAAGTTTCATAATATCTACCAAGCACTGTCAACGGCCGAGACGGTATATCAGTCTGTTATTGTTATTGTTATTTCGATCCAGCACAATGACAGTTCTACTCATGATGAGCTTTGAGAGATCTGGACACAGCAGGGTTACATACAAGTACAGGATTCAAGAAGAACAACCAATGCCTCGATCATTTCAACACCGAGGCAATCATCTTTGATCACTTTACTACGACAACGTTAATATCGGGGGCTATCATGAGGAACGGAGATTTCGACTACTCTTCTGTAACTTGCGGGATTATGAGATCCACGCCTTTTTCTTTTATTGTTTTTGCTCTGAACGAATCTCCGACCACGCCACTGAGGCACTCTGGGTGGCACAGCATGAATTTATAACTGGAGGTTCTACCCCTGAGGGGCTGAAAGTTCTATTGAGGAGAAGCAAGGCGTTCGTGTTTTTGGATCTGGAAGGTGTCTCGCCTCATGAGACGAACCAGAGCCTTTGAACGAAAGGGGGGATACGGCAATGTCTTTTTTTTTCCGCGATTGGTTTTATTATTTCTTCCATCTACTTCTGAGGGATGATGGGATATGAGTGAGGCACCCGGCGTTCGAGATTGTCACGCTAGGGCAACTGAACAATCAGAGTTGAGAACATCTCAAGATGTTATAGGCATTCCATGATGATGCTTGCTGTTTTACCTTTCTTCTGGTAGTGTTGCAATGAGACAAGACGAGCCAAGGCAAGAATAAGATGCTGAGCCAGATGGACTCATTTGATGGTCATTGTTATCCAACTTGATTTCTCGATTTCCTTCATGTGACTTTTGTCCGAGTTGAGGCCGTGATCATACTCGACTATTCCATTCTGGATGGTGTAGCCTTGTTATAGGCGTGCGTAAAAGACGCATAAATGGCTGTACTGTCCCTCCTATACTCATGACTCCCTTAAACAGCTCTTGACTGTCCCTGGTACGTCTCGCCAAAGTGCTTTTCGAGTCATGGCTAGGTCATTCTTCTTACCGACTATGAGTTGAAAAGTGATGCCTTAGAGAGTCTCGAGATAGTGAAGAGTCCACTCGTGATGATCTAGAGCAACACCTAACAGCTGGGTCAAAAAGTCATATAACAACTCATCGCCGGAAGGACAGAATGCATTTGCGTTCCTAAGCATGATACATGGACATCTTTAGACGGATATAGCAACACGAAAGAACAATCCGTTCTTTCCACCTCTAACAGACTTAATTTCCTCAAAAAAGCATACAGACCCGTTGCGTCGCCCCAGTTTGGGCATAGGAAATGTCCCCAATAGCATTTTCAGACTTGAATCCCTCCATCGGATAGCTAACCTCTTTTCTTCATGGTCTTATCATCAGTCATCACGCTTCTCGCCCTCAAAGTAGAACTTGCCCAGAGGTTCGCCACCTCGGCCAGGCCCTACTAGACCTGAAGCTGGTGCTCTGGTTTCGCCCCTATCCAGCCGCTGCTGGACGATCCTCTCTGCTGTTTCTTGACCAGCACTGGGTTGTGACTGCGCCTGCGATACTGGGACGGGCCCTCGGAAGGTTGTGTCGACGAAGGAATCGTTCTCGGCACCTTGTCCTGGGTTTGGATCAGTGGCCACACCATCCACCATCCGGGCATCACGGCGCTCTTGGAGGGCAGAGATGCTCACAGGCGTGTCGCCGCCCATATGAGTATCGCGCTCGCGCCGGACATCGCTGAGCCCCGAGTTTGTCCTCTCAAGACCCCAGATCTGAGGGGCTGGTCGACGGTGGTAAATGGGTCCAGACACAGTGCTGCCAGCGCCTTCACCAAAGCCCACCAGAGACGCAGAGCCGTCATCGCTCATTCGATCATCGTAACCGCCCAAGGATCGAGTTGTGGTACCATCAAGATCCTCATCCATGGCATCAGGATAACCTCCCATGCTTGTAACCGAATCGGCTTCACGATAATTAGTATCAGTGCTCAGCATATCCTCATCGTGATCGCCGCCCGTGGTGCGCGCATCATCGCCCTCACCAATATGACTCTCGGTCGCGCTGGCTGTGCCAACGGTGCTCATCTTTGTGACAGCAACAGGCTGTCCATTGCTATCGAAGTAGGCGGGAGTCAAATGCTGGGTCGCGGGATAGTTGGGAGGGAAGCCGGTCGTCGAGGTCGGGGTGGTTTGCGGCGAAGCGGAGGATGCGCCGGCGGGAGGAGGCGCATGGGTCGGAGCTCGGAGTGTGGCAACGCGCTCGAGGCCGGCGAGTCGGGAGATGCGGTCGGCGCGCTCAGCCTCGAGGCTGGTGGTGGAAGGGTTGTGCTGGTGGCCTCTACCGAGGGGACCCTGGAAGTGGCCGCGATGGCCGTCCTTGATGGCTGTGGTGGACAGGGCGGAGAGGGAGGTGGTGGTGCTCGTGGGAGTACCGCTGAGAAGAAGCAAGGAGCGAGGTCAGTTCCATGTCGAGGTTCAAGCAATGCGACGTCATTGCACGACGGGGTGTGGGTTAGTTGGAGCGAGGAGAGGGACCCACGGCATCTCAGAGGGTGTCTCTGGTCTGGAGCCCGGAGGCGGGAGGTTGATAAAGGTTGGGGGTTGCGTCTGCGCCATGGTTGCTGTAGATTGACCAACGGGAGAGGCCGAGATGATGGGTGATGAAGGAGTACCGAACAAAGGCGAGCGTGAATGTGAGGCGACGTCAGGAAAACGAAGTTGATCCGCCGTCCACAGCGGCTCAGGTAGTTTAAGCGCACGTCAATGTCAATGGTCAGACAGAGAAGGCGCACTCGGGAGGTGATAGAGTCGCGATTGTCTGTCGGAACAAGAGAGAATAGATGGAATTGTTAGGGGAGAGATGGCGAGGGGAAGATGGATGAGGAAGAAGGAAGGAAATGCGTGAGTGTGTGTAGTCGCAAAAAGATCAGCTGGGCAAGAAACTGGAATGATGCCCAGGGCCCATGAAGAGAAGGATGCAAGGCACACATCGCCCCTTCCTCACTGGACGAGAGCCCATCCGCCCTGCGCTGCAGCGCTGCAAGCCTCACTGAAGGAGACCCTAACTTAGAA
>JABCKD010000061.1:0-119070 GCA_013186415.1 Fusarium sp. NRRL 66088
GCCCCTTCCCAAGGACGTTCTTCGGGTGACTTTGCTCATGATCTTGCTTGGCCTTGATTTCATGCATCAAGCGGGCGAAGTACATACTGGTATGTGTTCATGTTTGTTGATTGCCCATTACTAACAAACGACACCAAACGACACCAAACAACATTCATCTTGGTGCCAACGAAGCTGCAATCGCCAAAGTAGAACGCGCCGAGTTCGACAACCCATCGCCGCGAAAGATTCTGGCGGATCGTACCATCTACGTTTCCTATGCGATGCCAATCACCAGTGATCCGCTAGTCATATCCGACTTTAGTGCTGCCGTCCTGGGACAGCCCGGCCAAAAGCACACTGGGGATGTCATGCCTGGGGTTTATAGAGCACCCAAGGTCATTCTTGGGATAGAATGGGACTCAAAAATTGACATTTTGTCCGTTTGCGTAATGGTAGGCGGATACATGTATGTTCTTCAATCACCCATCACTGACAGACTCCAGATTTGGGACTTCTTTGAAAGGAGGGCGACTCTTTCGCGTTATTAAAGACGGGAACCTGAACGACAAATTGCACCTTGCCGAGATGGTCTCCCTCATAGGGTCACCCCCGAGGGAGTTTCTCGAGCGGAGTGACAAATGCCGTCAGTACTGGGACACCCAAGGTAAGTTCCTCCATGCTCTGTTCGGATGGCTGTGCTGAAACCAGAAGGAAACCGGATCGCTGCAACACCCATCCCCGAACAAACTCTCGAGAGTCGCGAGACACTTCTCTAGGGGAAAGACAAGAAGCTTGTCTTGGATCTTGTTCGTAAGATGTTGCGTTGGCTTCCCGAAGAGAGACCTTGTGCGGAGACATTGATAGAGGAGGATGAGTTCCGTCTGGAATCCCTCAGGATCAAGGCTGATACTCTTCACTCTTGGAAGCTCAGGAACCGTGCAATAATCCAGTGTATGTATCGATACGTCTATCCTCAGCAATGTGTACATGCCAAAACTCCGACAAATGCATCCCTCAATCGTACCACCCAGATTCCCGACCACATCCTGGATCTTCCCTTCACATAGCAACAGCAAAAGACCCTCCGCATCATGTTTAGATGAGAGCCAGTTTAAAGAGGCGAA
Source organism: Fusarium sp. NRRL 66088 (assembly GCA_013186415.1). Taxonomy (NCBI): domain Eukaryota; kingdom Fungi; phylum Ascomycota; class Sordariomycetes; order Hypocreales; family Nectriaceae; genus Fusarium; species Fusarium sp. NRRL 66088. The sequence continues at coordinate 1,107 of JABCKD010000061.1, forward strand.
ACAGGCGACTTGGCCTTGCGCTTCCGCAGAACCCTGGGCTCGGGAGTTGCGGGCGCTTCTGTGCCAGCGTTGGTGTTCTGCAGAGCTCGAAAAGCAAACCGATCAGGCTTGAGGTCCTTCTTGACCCATTCGTAGGCCCTTCTGACGCGACCGGTAGCGAAGAATATTTTGGGGATTCCCTCGATGAAACCCTTATCGGCCATGGGGCCAGTTGTGAATTCGCCGCCATAGTGACGGTACTTGGCCGGTGTTGACATGTACATGTCGCGAACAAGGTCGACGTCAAAGCCTGGCTCCTCGACCCATTTGATATTGTTGTTCTTGTTGCTTTCCTGGAGGAGTTGGTATTGATGGCGATCAGCATGGGATGGGATTAAACGTACAATGATCTCGGCGAGCTTGGCATGTCTTTCGACGTGTCGCTTGAAAGCCGCGCGACCGACGATGCGGGCCTTGCACTCGAGACACTTTCTTCCGTAGCGTGGGTTGGGGCTCGGGACCTTTTGGACATGTTTCATCTTGGGGGAGCACATTTGATCGTTGTGAGGAGATTGTCGGAAGCACAGTTGGTGTTGTGAGGCGGATGATATATGCCAGATGGTGAATGAAGGATAAACAAAGAGGAGAGAAGAGGGTGAGCTTTTTAACAAAGAGCACACGGTGAATGGAGAGATGGAAGAAAGAAAAGAGGAAGCTCTATTGTTCCGTTTTAGGAGCATTATTTGCGGTGATCTTTGAGGTGTTCGGTTCGGTCTGTAGCACTGCCAGCTAGTGACAGCCGTCAGTCAGACAACGCAAACCTGTCACCGAAGCATGATTGGGAAAAGATATTGATAGGATTTTGGCTCTAATTTGATGGTTAAATATTAGGAATTCTTCGAAAGCAGCGACTACGGCAGTGATGAGATGAGAGGTGCCTTTCCCTGATAACTGAAGACCTCCCGGCCGATACGTTGTGAACGACCTATAAACTGAACGCTGCTCTTATAGTAAAAGAATACTTTAAATGGAACGATGGCAGAGAGGCTTTTAGTTAATCACTGGCTCCTTGAATCTACATCGCAGGAATAGATGTCCACCTAGTCTAGGCAATAGGGGCGGCCTTGGACACAATGAATTTAAACGGGCTCGGCTAAGGAGCGCCAATATCCGAGGTGCAACGGTGTTGTTTTTGCCAAAAGTGGCCAAGTAGGACAAACCACCATGTCAGCCTCTTCTTCCACGATGCTATCTAGCGGCATACAGAGCCGAGCATATGCCCCCAGAGAGCTCTACACGTGTCTTTGCAGAAGTAAGCCTCATTCCAAATGCTGATTGAAAATTGATCGCGTCTTGGGTTGATGATTGGTCTCGAAGTGTAAGGTGTGGCACACGCGCTCTGCAATATATGCACTTTTGGGGAGAGGGCACCAATATAAGATCGCAACGTCTCCCCCTCCTCCTCGACCATTTTAAAAACCTCAAACTTGACCCGCGACCAGTCCGAAGAAGCTACTGACATTATGCCTCCTCCCCCGACGCAAGAGCAGCTCCGACGGCGCCGAAACCTGGAAGTTGCCAAGCGACAGGTAACTTTCCTCGTGTCCATCATGGCTACCATCTTCATCCTCTGCCCTGAGTGCCTGAGGGTCTACAGAAACCTCTGCTTCGTTCCAGCCTTGGCGTGGCTTACTTCCCTCGCGTTCGATTTGATCGAGTCTCTGAACAACACGTGGGATAATGTCCCAGCTGTATTGAAATACTTCATCCCCTTCAACATGAACATTCCTATTACAGCTCCTTTTGACCAAATCCACAATTCTGTCAGACCCCTTCTGTCAAAGGCAAGCACGGGGGCCAAGTTGATTGCCCAGGAGGCAAGAATTCGAATCATGGCATTTAGAAAGATGGTTCTCCTTGTTCTGGCTAATTGGTTCTTGCGTCAACTTGGGCAAGGTTAGTGCTGTCCCAAATGAGTCGGCATATCTAAACTCACTTTAAAGATCCCATTGGAGAGGATTCGAACGAAAGATCTGGGGACGGCACACCGGGCCTAGCCCCGGTGCCCGATAGATGGTATGGGATTATTGTCATGACACCCCCCGTTCACGATTATGGATATCTGCCCCTTGATCTAAACGCCAAAGAGCCATCTGATCCAATTCCATGGGATAGTCGCGAGACTTCATCTGTGCCATCTATCTCCCCTCCTTCAGACTTTCGAGTCCATCTCTCCTTCTGTCTTGTTCATAAAACAGTCTGGGAATCTCAGGACATAACGCTTGCGGAGAAATTCAAGACAGGCCTCTACTGGGAGATGACGGGAGAAAATCGCGGAGATGACGGTGAGCTTTGGACACAAACACACATCCAAAGAATCACAGGCATCGAAATCCTGGGGCTTGTCGACGGAGAACAAGACGCCGTCAACTCCTGCCATGCATGTGAGTACTATCCTGTACGATGTGTATAACCCTCTACTTGGCAGAAACCCCTCTAACTGTCTCAAGACTTTGCCTCCTTGTGGAAGCATTGGAACTACGAGAACTTCTCCTGGAATGACGTTGATTTTGCAATCATCCTTGGATTTCTGGCCACTGGACCACAGTCCTACCGAAGTATGAAGGACCTGTTTACTAAATTCTCAACACTGCGCATTGAACAGGTTCTACAAGCCAGGAGGCTCGCAACCTGGATGTACGGCGCAGCTGGGGCCGTTGCAGGTCTGACTGGAGGGTTGTCGGCTGTTGTGGCAATGCCTCTTTTTTTTTTTTTTTTGGTATCGGCGGCTTAGGCATGGGATGGTTTGGGGTTACTGAGTCTATAATTAGTATACGCGATGCCCAGTGCCAGGCTCTCCAGCGTCAGTTCCCGCAGTTGAAGGAGTTCTTTTCGAGGAAGGAAGGCTGAGCAGTGGCGGAGCTAAGAGGGCATTGAAACTATCAACATATCAATGATATTCTACGTTGTGTCGCCATAAAAAGTTGAACTAACTAGCTTGCGGTGTTGAGGCTTGGGTTTTAATGCCGTCATTTATGGAGTATTAATCACTGTGTCTTTGCAGGAGGAAATCTCAGTTCCAGCCTCCCAAACCAACCTGGACAAAGTATGTAAGAGCTTCATGCTAATGAGAAGAATAACGCTCAGCCGCGTGTGGAAGCGATGCTGTGTATACAAGACAACTCCGATGAGTTGGCCTACAAGGGGTTGGCGAGTTGTCTTGACAAAACACTCAACGTTGCCGAGCTTCAGAAGTTCTCAATCAGGCTGAGGAAGCATTGGCCCGAGCAGAAACGCTGGGAGATGCCAAGCCGGCATGCCACTCCCCGTCAGCATGACCTCGGACAATTTCGGACTAGATCATACTTGAATAGGTAGGTTCTTATCGTCAAAGATCTCGCAGCCTCGTTCTTCACCCACTTCTCTTCTCAACTCTTCAACATCCATCATGAGTCGCTGGCATGCAGACACCTGTGTATCGCCCGATGTGGTGTTGAATGGGGACCTCCCCACTTGCAACACTTGCGGCGCAGTACCAGACTTGGACGCCATTAGATTAAAGCAGCAGCAAACAAGTCCCTTTCCACCGAGCCCTCTTGATGAACCTCCGGGTCAGTTCAATCTTCACTGGCCACTTAGTTCTCTCTACTCTCGCGCCACGGATGCCAATACTCGTCATGGCTCTGTCAACAACTCCAATGAAGACGTACACTCAGCTAACGATTTCCAACTGTCGCCGATTTATCAACGCCGCCTAGAAGCTCATGAGTTTCGCCTTCTGCGACTTGAGGCGGTCGGCAGCAGCGCGAACCTTTTGCATCTTCACCTAGAGACCCACGACCAAGAAAGATTTCCCGTATATGAGACGGTTTCATACACCTGGGGTGGAGAGAATAACGACAACTCTCGCTCACAGCCAGTCTTCATCGGTCCTTATTGGGATATTCTTCTTCAGACGCAAAATTGCTGGGACATGCTTAATTTCTTCCAACCCGTCGATGGCCTGCGGAGACTTTGGGTCGACGCCATCTGCATCAACCAAAAGGACGACGAGGAACGCGCAGCACAGGTTTCCAAAATGGCGGATATTTACCAAAAAGCCCAGAGAGCGTTGGTTTATCTCGGGAGCAGTTTGGTCAATGTGACTAGTTCTCAAAAATACCCCCTCCGACAAAGATTCGAGGAGTCGATCGCGAAATCCAATGACATCGATCAGCTTCTGAGGGATGGCAAAGTGGATATCAAAAGCCTTCTCACTAGGCGGTATTTCAGTCGCGTCTGGGTTATTCAAGAGCTCCTCGTATCTCGACAAGTCGTCTTTCAAGTGGGCGACACCGAGTTCTGGGCCGATGGAACAAGTATTCACAAAGTCAAAGGTTACGACTGGCAAAATACACGGGCACCTTGGCTCGTGCATATGGCTCAGGGAACACCGCAAGGCAGAGACATCTACGGAGCCATGCGAGAAACATGGAGTTCGGAGGCTACGGACCTTCGAGACAAGATCTTTGGCATTCTAGCCCTGATCGACAATCTCCAGGAGAGGGAGCTTTTTCGGCCGGATTACTCATTGTCCTTTTCCCATGTGTATATTGGAGCACTCGCCTACTCCCTGCTTGGTCTAAAGCGTGTTGAAGTCCTTTGCCATGCAGCTGGTCTCTCCGCGCCTAATGGCCAACCATCGTGGATGATCGATTGGAAGATCCCAACATGGCCAGCTTACTTTGACTTTCAAGGTCAGGCCGAGTCGGCTTTCAAGTCCTGGAGGCGCGTTTGGCCTGAAACGTGGGTATGGCCACCAAAAGACGACCTGAATACTGCGGCTATAGCCCAGCGCGGGCATTTTGGCCTTATTATGGGCCAGCGTGGCCTTGACCACGAACGACTGGGACCGGGAACGTTTATTTTTTCTCAGTTCAGCACTCAGTATAAATCTCGCAAGGGAGTACATGTTGATCCAGGACCGTATACTATGGAAGAGTTTGTGAGCCCCGGGCTGGTATCGATCTACTTCAAAGATCCAGATGCTGAGACGGTGCAAACACTGGAGAAGGAGACTTGGCATAATGGTGCTACCGTTGATGCTTCTACTGGAAGCTTAGAGATCAACTTGACGCGAATCTGCGGCTTCACTGCCGCACCATCAAAGGTCTACACTGACGGAAGCATGGCCATCTTCGGAGTAAAAGGTGCCGGTAAAGTCGAGGCATGGATGTATCTGATCACTGATGTGCCTCTCGACCGTCTCGTCATCCCTGGTAGGGATCACTTGTTCCTCTTGGATGAAGGGGACGAAAAGTCATTCGTGATTCTCATCCTTCGGAAACTGGACGACGCCCCGGCCTTCAAACTAGTCGGATGTTGCTACGGTTTATACTTCCGATTTCCTCCAGGGCGGTGGCTGTGCGCCGATATGGTATCCGTCCCTCCAGAAGACGACAAAGTTTTCCTCCCTGATCTCCGAAACCGCCTGAGCTTTAACGAGATGACCAAAATGATGGCCGCGGACGAAATCCTTGAGAAGCTTCTCCGTGTTGACGCCTACGATCTTGACAAACACCGGTTTGAGACTCTCGCCCACGAGTTTCTACGCGGCTCGTCTCCGGAGCTGTTTGAAGCCTTTCGCAAGTATATCCATCGACGCTATCGCCCGGTCATCAAAGGGGAACATGTCGAGATAAGCGTCCACCCCACCGCTTGGCGATCCATCCGTAATTCAGCGTGTATCTGTTGCTTCCTTCAGCTCTTCCCGGAGATGAAGTACGAGGAGGAGGAGGATTGGAGGAGCTCAGGACCCCTCTGGCGATCTACTACCTATGAAACGTTCAGGTATAAGACGACCGTGCAGTACGGGGAGCTTGACTTTTCCATGATTCATGAAGAAAAGTTCCTTCATTTCCGAGCGTCTATGGCCAGCTTGTGCACCATCATGTGGCATTTGATGCCCACTGAGCCTCTGGCGGGGTTCCGTTCCCGGGATCAGGCGGATGCGCAGTTCTATATGCCATCGGACAGAATCGTGGGAGAAGAGGCTGACATGTTGACTTGTCCTAATTGGCCACGCTCAGTCTTGGAAGGATTCATGATTGATGGGAGGATGTATCGTGTTCGTATCGCGTAACCTCAGTGCCGCTACCCGTTTCCATATGCTAGAACACGAATACACAGTCCTTTGCTCTATGACGTTTTATATAATTAGTATTTATCTTGATATGTGGTCACTTCCTTGCCATACGTACTGATGGGCCAACGGGAAGAGGCTGGAGACCAAGACCAGAAGCCAAGCGATGGAGAGGGAAGACGACCCATTCCACCTCAAAGAACATGGCATTAAAGATATATTATATTAAATTAGAGCGCATCAACTAGCCCTAGATACATGGGTATTCAAGGTTGAAAGGGTCCTTTATTTTTCGCATCCTCTATCACATTAACGAAACTTTTATGATTGGTGATGGTGATGAAATTGAGAGAACGAGAAACAAGCTGGGTAACGAGCCAGCCCAACGAAACATTGTAAGCATTTGTTCCTATATAGATATGTCATGCGATTCCTCTGTACAGTCAGTCAGTCAGTCAGTCCTTATGAACAAATACGAGTTGATCAGCTTCGAAATACATGCGAACGACTTTGTGTCTGAGCTAAAAACCACATGGGAGATGGCTTTGGGGTACCATTACAGTGCGGGCAAGACCAGAGTCTCACAAGCGGTCAAGAATTTGTTCAATCGGAAGACGTGGCGGTCCAAGCGAAGCCAATCGGAAAGGCCGCCACTGTTTTACACAGTGTGTTGCGTCCCACACGGACCCCGAGAATTCACGGTCTTTTGTTTTGACACAGGGTAGGTGTTTACCCTCAACAGATGGATGGATGTGTTGATTCCTCTTGCTGCAGCTCTGCAGATCCTTTGATTGATCGAGGGTGTTGTTATCCGATATTTAGCATGAATTCTAGAGAACTGTCGCCCTGGTCCTTGACTTGACTGATGTGCTTAGGCTTTGGAATGGGAAACAATCATCGGTTGGTAGAGTTCTTTCATCAGGGCAATGAGGACTGAGATGTACCGGTTGGATTTATAATGAATTTAAAGTGAAGCCATTCCAGTCGTTATTTCTGCTCAATTGGGACAGTTTGGATGCTGCCTCAGCTCAACTTCGTTCAAGTTTCTCCGGATGCCACGGAGGTCGCCGGCCTCAACTGAACTCTGCATTAGAGAGGTCCTCGCTTGACCGCTCAGAGCACACAGCACCTGTGGGCGCTGTTCAAGCTGAATCAACCACAAGATTTACACCGCCTTTGAAGCCTTTCAAGACAGCATCCCTCGAGTCTCTATTTAAATATCTGATCTGTTGCTTTCGGGCTTCCCAACTGCCGGGCACGGTGGCTTCTTCGCTCACCGCTGGTTGGCTGGCTTCTGCACTGAACTTTGTCAGCAGTGTCCATCTCTCCAGGGGCGTTTCAGTGGCTTGCCATGGACCCCCCGTCGACCCCTGTTCCCCCCCTCCACTCATGCTCATGCAAGCCCGGGACATATTTTCACCCTCCCCCTCGTCTCGCTCCGCTCACTCGACACCACCACCTGATTTACCGCTTCCCCGCTCTCATGCCATCACCTCCCCTCGATTCCCGATCCATCCTCTCACTGCCTCGTTCTTTGTAATACATCCGCCGCCGCCTGCTTCTGCTGCTGCCCCCTTTCCAAGCTCGGTACCGGCAGTCTGGCACGCCTGCTGCCGCCTGTGCTGTGCTGTGCCCGTGTGCCTGTGCCTCTGAGTCCAATGTCCTCTGTTGGGTCTCCTGCCACTGGCCTGTCGCCAAGAAGTCGCCGCTCTTCGTCGATGGATCAGTCACCGCCTGGGCAGCCGCCGACCAATACCATTGAAGTTGTGAGTCTCCCGTCTGCCTTGCCGCCTGCAATGCAGTCCAACGCCATCAAGCCTTGTGTTCACACGTACATACATACATACAGGACTCGGATCTCAATGATACAGATTCTGCTTATCCCGAATCGTGAGGCCGTCGTTCATTTCCGTCCAGCTAATGCAGGCTAACCGTGCCGCTAAAGAGAGGCTGCAACTGATGGCATGTCGCTGAGGTCCTCCATCCTAAACTACAAGTGGGAAAATTCGCGACGCTACCATGCCTACAAAGATGGCTCTTACTGGTGAGCCGAGCCATTTGGTAAAAAAGCATTTTGTGAGACCATGTCGCTGACGACTTGTAACAGGGCCCCTAATGATGAACAACAACAGGACGCTGAAGACTTGATGTAAGCTACCTACCTGTGCTAAACATCCACCCACCTTCTAACAAGTCAAGGCACGAGTTATACCGAGTTGTCCTCGACGGAAAACTATGCGAAGCCCCAATTGGCGATTATCCGCAAGTAAGTCTCCCTTCCCCGTCTGAGCCACCCGCCGTTATACTAAACGGCTTTGCATGACGTCCTTGATGTTGGCTGCGGGACTGGCATATGGGCCATGTAAGTTTGGCTGCAAAAGTCATCCAACGGCATCCTCATTGACCTTGACAGTGAATTCGCAGACGAACATCCGTCTGCCGCCGTCCTCGGCATAGATCTATCCCCGATCCAGCCAAATTTTGTCCCACCCAACTGCCGGTTCAAGGTTGACGACGTCAACGATGACTGGACCTTCGGTCAAGACCACTTTGACTTTATCCATATCCGAGCCATGATTGGCTGTGTCCCAGACTGGGTTGAGCTTCACAGAAAAAGCCTAAGGTAATGGCACGAGAGCTCCAGACGCTATTAATCCTACCATTGTTAAGAGTTTGTCCTCTAGGTCTCTTAGGCCCGGCGGTTGGATAGAGCAGGTGGAATTATCAGCCATCGCTCAGTCAGAGGATAATACCATCAGACCAGACTCTCCGTTAATTACCTGGAAGGAGATATTCGAGGAGGTGGGGAAACTGACAGGCAAGACGTTTATGGCGTGTGAAACAGTCGGCGATGCCATCAGAGAAGCCGGCTACGTCAACGTCACCGAACGACGGATCAAGTTACCAATCGGCATGTGGCCTAAAGATAAACAGCTGAAGCAATGGGGTGCATGGAACCGCCAGTACCTTCTCCAGGGATTAGAAGGTTTCTCTATTAGGGGGTTGACGGAATTATTAGGGGTATGTTTCTCCCCCTTCTGACTCGGTGTGCAAACTGGATTTAACCCCAAACAGTGGAGTGTCGAAAAAGTACAAGAGTTCTTGGACGAGATGCAGAGGGAACTTTTGGATAGTCGCGTTCACTCATATCTTGAGCTGTACGTACCAGCACTTTTCCTAGTACTCTCCAGTCATCACGGCAAAGCAAGCTTTGACATACCTGAACTAACCATGATACAGATGCGTTGTCTATGGTCAAAAGGCCGAAGAATAGGAGCCACCTGGCTGGTATTTGTCCAGCATCATAATCCAGAAGAGGAACATGAAGAAAGCAAAAAGCAGTGTAGGGACCTTTTGGCTTGGCAACTTGGCTAGCCAGGCCGACGCATCACCACCACCTTTGATACCCAAATAATTTGCCCTTTCTCGCCTGGACTTTTTCAGAAACGATATGTGTGCTGGATTATTTCTTGTTGTAGGCATCATGAAGGGGATCGATCGCCTTGACTAGAAACCCCCCAAACCCATGCTCAAGGTGACAAACTGAGACTGGTGGGTATCACATATCGACAGTCTATAGACTATCTAGCCTCAAATGTTGCATCAGGCGGACTGGCGCGATACTCAAGAAGCATTCTTTACGCGTTCACTCCATCAACCCGACTGCAGAATTATCAACTGACGTCGAAATAAAGTGCCAAGATCCCCAGATAGTAATATAGCCCACCCTGTCCCGGTTTCCATGACAAACCGGCAAGGGTGAAAGACCACTCTTAGATCCCTATCTAGATGATGGCGGAGTCAGTCACGAGCACGTGGTCGATTAAATATTGACTTGGATCTTGATGTTCCTTGGGGATCTTGCTCTCAGCGGCTTTGGGTCTGTCTGCTGCGCCGCGTGGTGTTGCTTGGTTGAATGTGAGATTCTGACATGGATGCTTTGTGGAAAGCGAATAGATGATATTATATGAACTTGATTTACTTTGGAATGCCCGTAAAAATATCCATCGCACCCTTAATGTTGTATCAACCCGTCTTGGCCTTCTGATGCAGGCTTATCAGGCCAAGCAAGACACCCCTGGCAACTCGATCGATCTATGGGTGAGTTCAAAGAGGAAGTGTTCTGGAAGAACTGCTCAACACCAATCAATTATCAGCGCTCGGCGCGTTTCTCAGTTCACTTGGCGATAAAGCTTAATCTTTTCCCCCGCAGCCTGCACAGCCTCAGGCGGCAAAAAACCTGGAGCTTGTTAGCGTTTGTGATACCCGACAGGCGCAAGCGGGCGCGCTTCTTATCTTGACGTCTATGTACCGACCTTGTGCAGATTAAGCGCTGTGAAGCCTTGTCGCTGCCGGTAGTTGTTGTGCTGCGTTGGTGGCTTCTTTTATCAGGAAGAAATTGTCGTTGTCGTTGCAATGACGTGAAAGTGGCGCCAGCGTGTGACCTTTTTGTGTAGTGTTGATCATGACGGGTTGGCTTTATTGTCATGATTGAAGGTCTGTCTGTCTGTGTGTCTGCCAATTCTGCGACATGACAGTATCTCGCCGTCTGAGAATCAATAAAAGTCCCCAAAGAGGATCATACAAGACGGTGGTGAGCAAGTCGGACGCTTTCCCCTATTCCAGCTATCGGCAAAACCGGTTTTTCTCATCTTGTCGCGTGCCAGCTGAATATGCCAAGAGAGTCTTGGCTTCTTGGCTCCAATGGACAGTCAGTACATTCAGATACCGGATGCTTCAGGTTGTACCCCGACTTCCGGGGTCCTCCCTCCGGGGTCCTCCCCCCCCCGTGGGCGCGCCAGGCGCCGCGAATCAAAACCCAAGAAATGAAGCGTCAAGGGTTGCTTGTCCCGGGTTAATCACCCGGCGACACATGCACAAAGGCAAGCATATCACTTTGTAATTCCCAGTACGAATATCATATCGGCGACCCCTAGCGCCTTGTCCTCCTATCAAACCAACGTCTTGTTGTCGCCTCCCCCATGTCTGCTTTCCGCGTCTTGCCTGACCTTCCAGAAAGGGATTCTTCAGCCCGGCTGGATGAGGAAGGTGTCGTGCTTTGTTTCTAGAGACGAGAGGGAAGATGAAGCCATCCCATCAGTCTCGCTACTTATAGAGGGCGGATCGCATCGGCCTTGGCGCGAGGCATGCTTACTCCGACAAAAGACGAGATTTCACCCTCTGGACTGCCCCAAGGTCGACTGATGGTCTGATGCTACCCGTTAGTAGGTGGTCTGCCTTCTCTTCTGACTTGAAGCTCCAGACTTACAGGGTTCGACTCCAAATCCCGCATTTCGGGATAGAGGGGGGCAGGCTAAGCCCTGCGAGGCTTTGCGGCGGTTCACCTCCAAAAACCACGACGCTTGTCAACCTTCTGGATGATGCATCGTGAACAAAACATCGATACCCATGCGACGAACCGTCATCTAGAGGCCCGAGGCCACCGTCATCGTCATGATCCATTCAAAACTCCGTATCCTCCTCGCTTGGCGACCCCGCACCGTGGCTCGACGTCTTGGCTGCCCACACACGAGACGAATCATGGTCAGTTGAGCTGCCCACCTCCGGATTCTTTCGTCTCGGCGCCAAGACTTCCCTCCCCACAATCCCTCCTCCGCTGTTTGGGGCAGGGATGCATGAGGGGACAGAGGAAGAGGTGAGATTGTCCCCTCCCCCCCGGGGTAGAGCCAAGACTGTATGACGCGACGCGAGCCTTGAGGGATTGTGTCTGAGTCGCGGGTGCATAAATAACGATCACCCGCCCTCGTTTCTTGCTACCGCTGATCATTCGCATCGTTTGCAGCTTTTCGGGGAATTTTAAGCTGTGCTCATTGATACATTTTGTCGTCGTCCTTCTTGGGTTGTCATTTGTTGTGGAGTGAGTGTGAAAGAGAAGAGAGATCACCCTTCGTGGAATACACAACCATGGCCTCCACGCTCAAGAAGATTTACAACTTTGTCGCGCCAGACGCGGAGAAGGAGTCAGATGGCCGCGACAAGTGGCCCTCTAGGACTGCCTTTGTCCTGGCAGCCATGGTAAGCAACATGGGGAACCGCTGCGTGGTTCAATCGCCAACTTGATGTATAGGGCGGTGCTGTCGGTCTTGGTAACCTCCTTCGATACCCATCTGTCGTCTTTGCCAACAATGGTCTTCAGTGGTTCATCCCTTACTTCATCGCCCTCATCTTCCTCGGCATTCCTACCCTGGTTCTTGAAATCTCCATCGGACAGGCCTACCGAGGCAGTGTGGTCGTTGCCTTCCACGGTATCAACAAGCACACCAAGGGTCTTGGATTGGCTGTCATCATGACGGGTTTCGTCGTGGCTACATACTACGTCCCCATCTTGGCCTGGGTCATGCACTATTTCCGCGGTTCGTTCCACAGCCCCCTGCCGTGGAAGGGTCGTGGAATGGAGTTTTATATGCAGGATGTCATTGCCAACAAGGACCCCGTTCTCCCTGAAAACGGGGGCTATGTTGAGTACCCAGGCACCGCCATGATTGGTGAGACTGTCGGCTGGTGTGCCTTTATCTGGTTCACCGTCTGGCTTTGCATGTTCAAAGGCGTTGGTACTACCGGCAGGGCCGTCTACTTCACCATGGGCCTTCCCGTCATCATGCTCATCATCATCCTTGGACGCGCCGTGTCTCTTCCCAACGCTGGCGAGGGTATCAAGTACTACTTTGCTGAGTGGAACGGCTGGAGGCTTGGAAACGGTGATATCTGGCAGGCGGCTTGTGGCCAAATCTTCTTCTCCATCGGAGTCGGCTTTGGATATTTCACGTCTTACGCCTCGTACAACACCAAGTACGCCAATGCCGTGCAGGATGCCCTCATCATTGGTTGCTGCAACTCTCTGTACGAGATCACAGCTGGTTTCGCAGTCTTTGGCGTCATTGGCTTCTTGGGATACTCCCCTGATGACCCCTCCATCTCCCTCAGCACCTTCACCGTGGGTTTCCTGACGTACCCGCTCGGTCTTGCAGAGATGCCCGGATCAAACGTCTGGTCCGTCCTCTTCTTCCTGACTCTGGCCGTTCTTGGTCTGAGCTCTGCGTTCGCTCTGCTCGAGTCCTTGGTCACACTCATCTGCGACTCGAACCTGGGCCGCAAGTACAACCGTATTCCCATCTGCACTACCGTTGTCATTGTCTCGTTCCTCCTCTCGCTCATCTACTGCACCGAATTTGGCTTCTACCTGTTGGATGCCGTCGACACCTGGACCAACAACCTCTGCCTCATCTTTGTCGTCTGGTGCGAGGCAGTGTGCGCCACGACGCTATACCGCTACACGGACGTGATTGGACAGGTTGGCGTGGTGGGATACGCGCTGTACAGTGCTGGCTACATCATGTCCATGGTCCTTGGAGTTGCTGTCGGCCAGGCCGTAGGACCCGAGGCTGGCGCAGGTGTGGGCTTTGGTATCTTTATCGTGACCAACATTGTCGCTGTCTTCATGTCCAAAACCCCAGACGCTGGAGCGCCGAGGTTCTGGGGACATAGCCCCATGCTGACCAGGTTCTGGTGGTTGACATTCTACTCGGTAAGTTTATATCACATCCCTCAAGGCGTCTCCTCTCTAATATCGGGCAGGGCAACCAACTCCGCCGTGACCTCAACGTTGTCATCGCCACCGGCAAGAACTGGAGCATCCCGTGGTTCTGGCCTGTTATCCTTCGATATATCTCAGCCCCCATCCTGTCCATTATTGTCTCGTTTGCTTACCCGGCCTTTGCCAAGAAGAGCAACGACCCTCTCCACGTCTTTGCCTTTACCGCGGTCCACTGCGTAATGCTCCTCATCGCCTGCGGCTTCATCCTGCCCCGATGGTTCGACGTCTTTGTGCCTCCCGAGAAGCTGCACCTTAGCAAGACCTTTTACGCGCCTCTGGTGTCTGTGGCTCCCCTGGAGATGAGGGAGGGCGAGGTTATGGAGGAGAACCGCGAAGTGGAGGAGAATCGGGATTCGGGCGAGAAGGGAAAGTGAGGTATTCGCCAGGATGCTGATCTTCCAGCTCGTTAGATTGGGGGGTTTATGGCAGTTAGATGACTGTTGGTTCAGTTCCTAGTTGAGCATATCGCAATTCATTATTCTTCATAACATTGTGGCGTTCAGTTGATACCTACAAAACGACGAATGACATGAAAGTAATCCTTGCAGTAAATAGATCACACGAACTCTAACCAGATTTTGATTCTTTCTCACCAGCCTCCTCTGGTTCAACCTTGACTTGCGCTTCTTCGTTTCCTACTATCTCTTCTCCAGCAGTTTCTTTATTGTCAACCTCCTGTGACCCCTTCTCCTCGGCTTGCTGAGCCTCTTCATTTTTCTTGGAGAAAATGTTGACGCTTGGCATTGAGACGTTGCCGAGCGAGGAGACGGCAGTGGGAACCTTGGGCATTGCGGGCATACTAGGCATGCTTGGCATGTTAGGCATATGAGGCATCTTGCTTGGAAGCCAGCCCTTTACATCGCTGATGCCCGTGCCAACCTGTTGAGCAACGCCAAAGAGGTAGTTGAGATAGTTTCGCTTCTCCTGAGTGTCGGCATTTTCAGGGCTGGCGTCTCCGATTAGGTCGCCCCCATCGTCGGGTAGTGGGACCAGAGAGGCAGCCGCTGCAATATCAATGGGGGACTCATCAGGCAGTTCGTTTTCCTTTGACTTTTCCTCTCCGTCAGTGACCTTTTCAGCTTCCTCCTCTTGAGCGGGACCATTCTCCAGGATCTCCTGGGCTTCCTTTTCTTCAGCAACTTCCCCGGGAGGTGTCTCGCGGAACTGGGCATCATCGACGACGTTTTCTTCGCTGATGAACCATTTCTTGATCAACTCGGCTGACTTGTCCGTCATTTCCTCGTAACCTCGATGTCTCTTCGGTTTAAACATGTTGAGATGGGCTTCAATCTCATCACCCACTCTAGGCATGACGCATCTTTCAAACAGAGGATATGCCGAGTGACTCTCCTCGGGTACAGCGCAAAAGGTTCTCTCGGGGACAAAGTAACCTCCACTCCAGTAACCGTTTTCACCAAGGGAGCAGTAAAAGTCGTGGATCCCGATGCCCTTGAGTGCTCCCATGCGCTCCAATCGACGATTGAGTTCCTTTTGTTTGAGAAGGGCACCGACAAAAGTGAAGTGGTCGGAAAGCCAAGCAAATGACTTGCCCACGTTGCCGCGGTTGATATAAGCCAGACCTTGCCCGAGAGCGTCCATACTCGAACGGTATCCTTCGACGACGGATTCTTTGTTGATGTTCTTGACGCTTCGCATGCCCTTCATGATAGCCTCGCGGTTCATATAAGCAGCAACACCGCCAGCAGCAATAGCACCAACTGTGCCCGTCTTGACGGCGACCAACTGCCATGTTTTCCACTGAGGACTGGTTCCTGCCGCAGCCACACTTGAAGTTGCCGCACGTCGGGCGCTGAGACGTGCGAGGCCAGCGGGTGCAGCAGCTCCTAAAGCTGTCATGACGTTGAAGACACTGTTGACTTTTTGGTAGTTGGAGAAGGCACCGTAGACGAACATGGATCGTGCGAGGCCGTTGTAGGGGGTGTCGAAGGTTATGATGCCTTGGATGAGGGGGAAGATGAGGTCGTCTTCGTTTGCGTTGGCGGCTCTTTCGTTGAGGGTTAGGAAGAGTGAATCTGCGGCTACGAAGCCTCTGAGTTGAAGTCAGCCGATGGATTCAGAGTGTAGATGAATTAAAGGACTTACCCCATGGAATGAGCGACGAGAATGACGCCGACGTCTCGATCGTTAGCCGGCCATGGTTTCTCAGACTTGTTCTTTCGTATATCCATTACACGTTCCTTGAGCCTAAGTGGGTGGTAGGTTAGCGAGTCCAGAGGTTTTACGAGCGATAAACTTACCATTCAAGGAAGGCCTCGGTGGCCTGAACTAGTTCTCCTGTTGTCTCATATTTGGGATAAACGACGGATTCGACTTTGTCATCGGGGAGCTGTTTGGCGACTGCTTTTTTCAGATCCTTTCAGAGAGAGGTTAGCGACTGACTTTGATTTTTGAATGTGGGAGAGGGGACTCACGAAGGGAAAGTCGTGAAAAGTATCATCGGTTCCCTATTTGGATAGATATTGATAGTCAGAATTGGTTTCTCCATTACAGTTTATGTTTCCAAGGAGACAGACCTTGAACCCGTGGATGAAGCAAAGCAACAATGTTCGAGGCATGGTATGTCGTCGTCGGTATAAGGTTGAAACAGCAACTGACGCACACAATGCAATATTCACTGGGCAGACATCATTTATAAAAACCCTCCAACCCAGAACAAACTTTGTAATCTACCCTTGCATGACGTTGTCAGTCTGTCAACTTTCAGGTTTTCCAGCCACACGGTTGTGCGAGGTGGTGTCGTGGCGAGAACCAATCGTGGCGCTGGGGCATGTTGGGGATAACGTCATCTCGATCATCTTGCAGCGTTAGCAGCGGAGCTTTCCCACGTTTTGTACTTGGCACGGGTTGCGTCGTCTGTGAGTGGCTGTTTCAAGTTCCTGGAGATATTGGTGCTTAGATTTGAGATCGGTTATCCAAGTTAAGTTCATATGGGATCAGTGGTGGAAATTTTCATGGTCAATTTGCTCTTGTCCTTGATGGCTTCTTTGGAGACGCTATTTGAGATTGGCAACCTGCTCAACGTCGACATTGATTATCGTTGATAGACTCATCCTTTAGCTGAAACCAATTCTCACCAGCCTCTGCAAACACCACCATTTTCTCTTGCCCTGGCTGATAAAGCGGCCAAGTAATTCCATTTCCATCCCGGGGGGCTTTGGTTGGATTCTGAGCAAACGATAGCCAGAGAGCTATGAAAACCCGTGTCAGTTTCCAAGATTATCCGTCCATGGGTACTTTCCGACTCACCTTGCATTCCGTGGGCGACTTGCCATTCGTATTCGGTCGAGTTTCCACGGTATTCATAGTGTGTCTCGAAGAGAAGGGGGAGCTCGGCTGGACCGCTTGTTAGCGAGGAAGGGTTATGGGATAGTGGCTACTTACCGCTGTGGGTTGCTCCAATCCAAGGCAATGGTGAAATGTTTGAAAAGTTTCCGGTGTGGTAGTACCGATAAGTAGGGTACCCAAACTGTGCTCGTACTCTGCAAGCAATATGAGTAGCTGATTCCCACGATAAGCGTGTATGCAATGCAATACTCACCTAATCTCGGTCGCTACTGGACAAGTGATGGCTTGTTGGCCGATGGCGACTTGGGAAGGGGATACTCCGCTGGCATTGTAGGTTCCAAAACCGGCACCCTCATTTGCATTGTTGCCCATGATCCATGGCTAAAACGGTCAGTTGTTAGTGAGGCGTTAGGGAAGACAATGCGCCCAGAGAGAGCCACTTACCACTCTCGTAACCAATCCTGTTGCCAGTCTATCGGTGGTGTTTGAGAAGGCGGTCACGTTGTCGGCCACAGGCGTAAAAGAGATGCTGGAAGTGTTGGAGTATACTTGTTGAAGAACAGAAGCATCAACGCGCTGCATGCACTCAAGTTCCTCCCCATCTGCCAGACCGCCACAACCCGTCAAACTCGCAAGGGTGCTAAAGTCTGAGTAGTTTCCGAAGGGCTTTGCCAAGGTGCTCGTTGAACCAGAGTCGGAGATCAATCCCTTGACGATCAAGTCATCTGGGTAAGAATATCCGTACATTCCAACAGAAGCACCCCCAGCAGACTGTCCCCATAGAATCATCTTGTTGGTGTCACCGCCAAAAGCCGCAATGTTGTCCCGTGTCCACTCAACCACCATTCGTTGATCGAGCAAACCAACGTTCTGATGTGCTGCTTTGGCGTTGGGGAAACCAAACAAGTTTACACGGTAGTTCATGGTGACGACAATATGAGACTGTGTTCGTTGGATCCATTTGTCAGGGATCTTGTAGAGAGAGTCTGCACCGCCACCAGTAAAGCCACCGCCGGGAATGTAGATCAAGACAGGTAGCCGCTTCGAGACTGGTTCGAGAGGCGCATATACGTTCAAGTACAAACAATCCTCAGAATCTCCGCCATTGATGAGAAACTCGGGCATATGCTCGGTGTACACAGTTGGATTCTTGCTGATGGGTTGCATGCAAGACGGCGCGTATTTCTTTGCTGATATATGGCCATTGTCTTTGATCCGTCGAGGTGGTTGGAAGCGTCGAGAGTGTAGTGGAGGTTCGGCATAAGGAATTCCGAGAAACTGACGGACAGCGGGGGCAGTTTGATTAATGAATCCCGTGATTTTTCCACTGGTTGTCTTGACTGTCAGGGCTTGTTCGGTTGGGTAGTACGCAGCCTCGGTAGGACAGAAATTGAGGGCGGCCAGGAAGGCCGGGAGAAGAGAGGAGGCAAGCTTCATGTTGGCAAATGAAAGTTGGTTGCTACACCTTGAAAACTATTTCCTTGGCATTAATTATCTAGCGTATATATCTATATATATATATATTTATACATTGATGCTCAATTGAATGCCGTGACAGAATGCCGACCTCGGTCTGGATAAACAATCACCATTATACTCCTGATATTACCAGCATGGCCAAAGCAAATGAAATTAGTCCGGGGTTGGCTACTAGATATAGCACAGGCCGTAAAGTTAATTACAGGATGAGTTTACTGGGACCCTTGTATTAAACAAGTCCTGCGGCACGATCGACAACAATCGTAGCATCGTCAGCTCACGGTGGTCTGTTTCACTGTCAATCAGTTCCGGCTTATGGGGCAACAAT
Source organism: Fusarium sp. NRRL 66088 (assembly GCA_013186415.1). Classification (NCBI taxonomy): domain Eukaryota; kingdom Fungi; phylum Ascomycota; class Sordariomycetes; order Hypocreales; family Nectriaceae; genus Fusarium; species Fusarium sp. NRRL 66088. The sequence continues at coordinate 19,935 of JABCKD010000061.1, forward strand.
GATGCGTTGCAACCCAGTCCGGCAAGGCATCCGCATGCATGAACTTGTACAACGTAGCTGTCTTATACCCAAGCAGAAGTTTCGAATTCAACTCTCAAGTTGGTTTTGCATGTTATAGCTTGAACCTGACTCCCAGATACACAATTATCTGAAATGGGACGGGCGGTCCATGTTCGGTGACATTGCGGGCATAAAACCTATTCTATCGATCGCCCAGGAAGGTTTATTTATTACTGGCTAAAGGTTTATCCAATTTTGGGAATGACTCGTTACCTTTGCTTCCCTCACCGAGGTAACATGGGCCACCCCGCATTTCCTTCCATTAGTAGAATGCGGAGAAATCGGCTTCTAGCAGGGGAATGATCGGCCGTCAAGATTTACCGCCAATCCTGAGTGGTTCTAATAGGGATTTTGGATTTCAGGGGCAGTGGTTGTCATCTTGGGAAATCTTTGCCTGGTTGACTCTTCAGCCGAAACCACAACTGGTAAATATTTCTCGTGGGCTCCAAAGTCCCCGTTATTGCCTTTCTAACATGTCTGTTCTGAGGCTGTTGGTGGTCGGTATGTGTGTGTGATTCTTCTTGGTTTCCTCCCCTTGTGCCATGAAGGTGTGGTTGGCAAAGAATGTCCATTATCAACCACTCATTATCACGACAAACCGACAATCCCAACCCCGTCGCAATGCTTATTAGGCACGCTGCTAGGTGCTCCAGGCAGGATGAGGTTGACAACCATGTGAGTGAAGCCTCCCAGCGCGTCATGTACGCAGCCACGCAGACTTTGGCCTTCCCTGCTGTCGGGTCTCCAGATGATGTCGCGGTCGTTTTTAGGGGAACGTATCCTTGCTCCCGTCCTAGAGTCCGGAGTTAGCGGTTGAAGCCTTGTGTTGGTTGTTTCCGATGAGAACAGCGCGTCGAGTTGCAATCGAGGGTGAATATTTGCTAGCAACTAACTTAAAGGAGATGGTTTTACTACTTGTTTCTGAAACCTCAACCATGTGCCAAGTATTACATGTCTATGAAGCAGACTTGTATGTAGGTATCTACTTATTGCTTAGTATGGGTAGACGGCGCTGGATATATCAATGGCAGAATCTGTCTATTCATGAATCTCGAAATGGCTGTCGAGGAGGGGTTGAGTGTAGTTTGTCAAGCGTCTTTAAGGGAGGTCTATCGCCCCACGGCTCCCTGGCCCCGACTCCTCCGAGACCAACAATACCCAAATCCATTGTGGCCATCGAAATCCCTTCTGTAGGTATGAAAGCGTTGACAATAGGCTGGAACCCTAGAGGAATCAGCGTCTGGTCACGTCTTGCAGTATCCAAGTAGACCGCCGAAACCGCCCATGAGGTGGTGCTGCGAGAATGCGTAGGGACCGATGGAAGATGACGAAATAGGGATAATTGATTTCCTTAGAAGGGATTCTTGTTAACCGGTGGTGCCAGAAGAAGGCTCCTTCTGTGTACCTACTCCCTCGTCCACAAACATGTCCAGGGCCGTTCAGGCCGTCCCTGGCCGTCAGCACCTGGTTGGCCAGGATCATTCCAAGGGGCAGCCGAGTAAAGGCAATATTGTTGAATATATGTGATTTATACTTATTGATTAATGCTAGCTTGACAATGAAGGATGACCCGGGTAGAAGGTATTCCAGAAAACCCCGATGAAACAGGCCGAATGATAGAGTGAGTAGGTAGTCACGGACCGAAGTAATAGGGGCGGAGCAAGCAATGCCATCCTGAGATAAAGAGTCCAGCCCAACATGTTAGCGCGTGTAAGCTGGTCCCGTGGATAGGGCTGGCCTTACGGCGCGTGGCCCGGAGGTTGACTCGATTTAGGTAGTATGCTTAACTATTAACATGCCGTCTATGTTAGCTTGGCATGCCTGGCGAAGGCTCGATCTTAAGAGGCTGGTTTGGCCAATCATAAGAAAGGACATTTGGCGGCAATGGAAGTCTAGCGCCCTTAATTTCAACCAGATGCGCAGCCACTTGATGGTGTGCTCATCTTGATTCTTCTGGCCACGGCCGAGGATCATCGGGATGTGTATAGCAGCTACGGCGGGATGACCTCGTAGAATGCCTCATCCGGTCTATATATTCTTGGATTTGATACTTGGAACACAATGTGGTTTCTTGTACTTTCATGTGTTGCTGTTGAAAGTACACAAGTCTTTACCTGGCAGTAACATTGTTCAATACTCCCCATCTCCAATTCTTCTCAAGTCTGCAGAGCGGTCAGAATATGGTCATGTGAACTGAGTCGCTGCTCCTTTGTTGCGCTATTACTCACCTCACTGGTCCAGAGCCATCGGGTCGCTGAAGCTATCGACAGCCACTGAATGTGTTGGCGCAGGGCACGGTTGATAGACCCCAACGGGACTATCAATCTCCGCCCACAAGATCCGGAGGCGAGCCTAGAACCGGTTGGGTCCTGCGGGTGATCGATCGCTAACTGTCCTGGCCTAAGGTCTGTGAGAAATAAGAAGGTTGATCGTGATGATCAATAATCATAGCGCCGGGTGATTATCGCGGCTCTACGGCTTTGCCGTAGCGCTAGATCAAGTTCCAGGCCCTTAGGCGGTCGACCATTACCAAGGGTCTCAGACAAGGCCCCAGGATTTTGCCTTAGCCTCGCAGATTAAACAGCTATTGACGCTATAATTCCAATAGTCAGGGAGCAAGCTTCAATTAATGGGGCGCCGTTCATCGGGTTTCAGCTCCAATCTTGCCAGCCTTGCGGTCTCCTGAACAACTGTTCGGTGCCGTCGATCCCGGGTCTAGATCTCTTGCATGATTTCCCCGAGATCTGATCTGTGTATAAAGACTTGGCGCCAAGTCTTATACATGTCTCTTCCCGGGAGAATCTACTAGTATACAATCAGCTACCTCGGGCATTTTTTCAACTCTCCCCCCAGTCTTAATCATGCACTTCAACGCTGTGGCTGGGCTTGCCTTGAGCCTTGTAGGCTCTGCATCCGCCTTGGCAGCCCCTAAGCTTCCTGCTTCCGGTCTCTGCCCCAACGGCCAGTACTGGGACACTGGAAAGGGCTGTACCGCATCACCGCCGCCTCAGAGGTGTTCCTCCAATCAGTACTATGATAGTCTCAAGGGCTGCGTGAAAGGAACACCCCCAAGTGGACCTCCAGGCTTGCTGTGTACCATTGTCAAGACCTTGGTCAAAGTGGCACGCCAGGATTTGCAGGCTACGTCTTTTTGCTCTTCGTACCTCAGCATTCCCGTGTCGACCAAGTCGGTTACGGTGACAGCCTACACTACGTATGGAAATTGACATCCTTATTCGCAGTGGAAGGTCGCTAACATGCTGCAGTGTCACTACGACCACATCCACCATCACGTCGGGAGTCACCACCACCACTGATTCAACCAAGACTATCACGGACTCTACAACTACTACCACCTCCACCAAGACCGAAACGACAACGACCAAGACTACAACTACATCCACCATTACCCAAGTCATTGGATACACAACCATTACTGCATGCGCATCTCCCGTCGCCCGCAAGGTGAAGCGCTATGGCGATCTTGAGGCCCATGAGGAAAGAGCCAAGCAGGACAAGTTACACCGCATTGAAGCACGTGGTATTGCAAAGCCTGGAGCCTTTGCCAACTACGGCGACCCTGCGGCCGTCTCGTACGCTTGCAACTGCTTCGACATCCCTCCCTACACTACTACATCAGTCACAACTCTTAAGACCAAGACCGTCACTACTTCTGTCACCGTAAGCGTCATGATCTCTTTCATTCTAGTACCACTCTATTAACAACTCTTGCGTCTAGGTCCCCTCGACAGAAAAGGTTACTGCCACTGCCACTGCTACTGCCACTTCCACATCAACCGTCACAGAGCCAGCTACCGTCTACTCTGAGACAGTTACCGAGAAGACAACCACCTCTGTCACTCAAACCGTTCTCAAGCCAACTGTCAGCATCCTCGCCATGGGAGGATGGAACAATGGTAATGCGCTCTACGATCTAGGTGACGGTTCAGTGGGCGACGACGGCCCCTATGGAACCACACTCATGTTCACCCTGGGACTTGACGGAACTCTGAAAGCGACCAATGGTGCAAGGAGCGGCTCGAACGGTCAGACTGACCCCAACAATTATGGCTCCAGCTCGTATGTGCTGTTTGGTTTCCAGAGTCCCACCTTGAAGGACATTACCTGCACAGTTGAGCAAAAGACGGACGGATCTTGTCCTCTGACGTGCCAGGGCACCCGCGGAAGTACCAACTTTGACTGCGGTGTTTATTGGCGGCTGGGCAGTGATTCTGATGTGGGGGGTTGTTCGGTGTTTACTCCCTACGCTGTTGGTTCTGTTGGTGGCTAGGCTGAGAAATTTGCGGACGTGTTGATGAATCAATGACTATTAGATACTATATGGTGATCCACGTATACGAAGGGATGATAGCGTTAAGTATATAAGATTCTGTTCATAGAAATGATTAGCTGATGGGGATCCTCCATAGTTCCTAGTTATATGAATTATATGATGATATTTACACTGCAACAGTTATTGTCCTCCAGGCTGATTATAGTTTTTTCGGTGACACTAGGTCGTGCACAAGATCAAATAACACACTTAGTAACACATAGCAGCATTAAACCGAATACTACAAAACGCCGTACTCCATAACTGAACCACTCCATGAACGCCAGGCTCCCAACTGTGACAGGCGTCTTACATGATTGGAACAACCAGTCCATATGAATCATCCTCAAGCAATATGCTACTATCAATAGACAAAGAATACAATAGAGAAATCAAGACTGCTCGGTAGATGAGCAAGTCATCAAGAGGGTGTTGACTTGTGTCGGGCACTTTCCAAACCAAACGCCACCATGGCTCACCACCAGTTTCATTCTCATCTACAACCTCCTGCACTTTTTCTGTTTCCCAGAGGTCCCTTACTTTGAAGAGAAGCTCGCACACTCCCTCTTTTACTTGACCAAAACTCGCTGCATCAGCCGGAACCACCCCATGAAAGAGACAATCTTTCAGGTCTGGGTCCCCAACGGCGAAGAGAAACCGTGCCAGTTTGTCACGGAATGTGACGTAATCCAGGATTTTGGGGCTGTTTGTTGTACCCGGCCTGGCGCTGAGCATCACTTCTTGTATGGCGTTACCCAGGATGCCTAAAGTCATCTGCCGGCAGAGAATAAGGGGCCCTGCCTGTTTGAGCCAGATGTCGATCGCGGCAATTTCAAATTCTATCGTAGCTTTTGTTTCCATCTCCTTCATAGGATTGCCATAGTCTGCCGGAAATGGATGATTAATATAATGAATAGCCAGTGTCCAAGCTGTTGGGCTTAACTCGAGGCCCGTCACTGGGCCATTTGCTACCGTCGTCGCCCAAGAAGTCGCCCGTTCCGCTAAGCAGGTCTGATCTCTATCATAGTCGAGAGGTCGTTCAAAAGTGAATACCGCGTATGATGACGGTTTCATGGCCCAAAATCGGCTTTGTAGGAACAGAGTAACCAGTTTCTCGCGGAATCGAATCTTTGTTCGGGGGAACAAGAGGGGCGAGAAATGTGGTCGATCCGCTATTAGAAGATACAAGGGGCCCCATCTGGAGATGTTGAAGTTAACCAAGTTCTGATCCAGTAGTTGCCGTAGAAGCCCGCAAGATGAAGGCCATGATGCCGGCGATAGCTCACAGCAACGCTGAACCGGAAGTGCGCCTTGGTTATTGCAAAGACATGCTGCTTCAGCCCCCTCTAAAAACATCTGGCTCAAGCTGAAGTCGGCACACTTCCGGTCGAGTTCTCCTGCGTACGTTATTCTCATTGAACGTTGTTGGCCCGCCGCTTCAAGAGTGTTAAAGGAAGGGACTTCCATATATCCATTTGCGTACAGTACCAAACCTTGTATCTCATTTAGGCCTTGAGAAGTTGGCTCAAGCACGGGTACGTGTGTTTCGAAGAGCCCCACGGCACCCAAGAGCGGATGTTGGTGAAAGGTGAGATTGAATCCGGGGCCTTGTACCCGCGGGAGTTTGGATTCTTGATCGATGGTGAGGCGGGCGTACCCCCTTCCAAGGATGATGGCGAGAGTGACGACAAATCGTATAGAGCCGTAGGCCGGGACTGTTGAGAAATCGGATGGAATATAATCTGCCCCGGTGGACTTGACTCCCCATATCACTGTCTCATCGAGTTGCATCGCTGTTAGAAGAGCAAGCCACTTTGCTGGGAAATAGTCGTGAGGTTTCTTTTTGAGGTGCTTGGGGTCTTCGAGCCCTACGTGCTCTTTCGCAAGCGGCAGACCGTGAGTGCGTCGTACCCGGATATGACCTAACGCATCCCACCCCAGTCCCACTATCTCTCTGGAGAGTAGTACTGGAGTCCAGGAGACGGTTCGATATCTCATCTCTACCCAGTCAAATTTGGTATCATTGAGACGTGACCATGCACCGATGGCATAGGCACCAGACCTGGTTCGACCAGGTCCTGATGTTAAAAGAGCTTGAACAATAGCCAAGGCGGCGAAGAAAAGGGCAATCACGCCAATAACGGCTGTGACGGCGAAATTGAGAGGGTCCCAGTTGTACTCGTTGTTTTCATCCTGAATCTCGTTGAGGATGCTGACAACCGTCTTGAGGATGCATTCTGTGGTGTTGAGAGAGCACTCGGTGCTTTTGGAAGACATTTTGGGGACAGGTCCGAAAGGATACGGAGCGGGGACCTCGAGGGAGAAGAGAGGGCAGGCGATTGGTGTTTTATGAATCGCGGTTGGAGGGCGTGGCTCAAGAGACAACGAGGCGCGGTGTTGGAAACACTAAGCTAACAGCATGGAGCTGAGGAGGGAGGTTGGCAAACGTTAATTTGTGGCTGAAGAAGTGGGAGTAACAGTTGGTGGCACCCAAGTGCCATAGGCTGCATGCTATTGGAGATGGTGTTCCAAGTGAAGCTATGAGATCAACAATACGTGATGAGCATTTGTGGCTAGTCTATCGGCAACTTTGTTACCTTTACTTTAAAGTGAGGCCCAAAACATATTCTCCCGTCGTTCACACGCTCAACAGTAAATGCAACCCGGAATTTCTTCCCGCCATATCTGACCTGTGTCGACTTCTGGCCCACTCTGACCCCATGGCGTCTCAACACTCCTTCAACAACTTCAGCTGGATAGTCGAGAGCCTCTGCGAAAACAAACAGATCCTGCATCAACCCATCCATGCCATCTTCAGATGAGTTGAGTATGGTCCCTTGGAATTCCCAGTCGTTGTTTGACTTGTGCCAGAAACACACCAGCATCTCGCCGCCCATCCCTGAAGGTCTGACGCAGCCCCAACGTCGCACCGCACTGTCGGGGCTGAAAAAGACAGAGTCTTCTACATCCCAATGCTTCTGTGGTATTCCATGCACTCCCAATCTCGGGACGTCAGACGGAAACTCGATGGCGACGGCGACATGGCGGAAGATGGAGACCAGGCTCCCAGATGTCAACTGCTCTCGTGGTAGTCTCGTGAGCAGAGTAAAGGACTTGGAGTTGATGGGGTAAGAACTGGTGATTCCGAGGCTCACGTCCATCCTTCCTGACTTGGCCGCTCTCATGAAAATATTTGGTCCGGCCTTGCGCATAGGGATGAGGATGGGTCGGTGAGGCTCATCCTTATTAGTGCATTGGAGTGAGAGGGAATAACGGATAGCACCATCCTTGTACTCCGAGACCCAGTGAGGACCTTGCATATGAATTCCTTTGTTGGTGATGGCCATTTCATATTCATTGACCAACGGATCTGTCCTTAGTGTGAGGTTCGAGCACCAAGTAAAGTCTTCTGGACCCTCAGCGAGGAAACTGAGATAAGGACGTCCATCCCAGCTACCACGCCAGGTCCAGGCGAATATGCTCAAATCGTTGGTGGTTCTGATAATCTCCTCCTGCAGTCGTGTAAACGCCTTGCGTCCCTCTCCGTAAAGCATGGGCATGTTGATGTTGAAGATTCCCAAGAGGCAATAGGCCAGGTCTTCATCTCGGGTTGTCCTCCTCTTGGCAGCCCAAGAGAACCGCTTCGCAACGCATGCCGAAGAAAGCGGAACTTGGTGACTTAGTATACCGGCGTCGATGTTTGTTACTGCCGAGAGTTGCTTGAGGAGGCTCATCTTGTCACCTGCATTCTTCCAAGAGCGATCAAAGAACTGAACCATCTTCGGCGCGATGAGCTCTTGCAGTGTCCAACCGCGGCTGAACCATCGGCAGTCTTTCAAGTTTCCTCCCTGAAAATCTGACAGATAAGCGTAGCAAACCTTGGCTTGCTGGTACCACTGGTACATCGAGTTTATCGCCTCTGTCAACTCGGCGCTGCTCGACTTGTCGATACAACACGTATCGATCCACACATAGTCAATGCCGTCGCCTATCGCGAGCCTACAAGTGTTTTGAATCTTCTTGTAGCCCTTCTTATCCTTGGCGAGTGGGGACTTGCAATCTTCAAAGGTGACCTCCTCTCCATCTTCCCAGGTGTGTGAGAGGATTGCGTAGGAAGGGATGTTGTTTCGGTAGAACTCTTTGAAGCGGATTTTACCGTCTTTGGTGAACTTTTTGGCAGAAATCAACCTCATTATGAAGGGTCGGTTGGTGAAAGGTGTGAGGGACGAAATATGAGGGGTTTTCTGCAATTCTAGGCACGTAAGATTGCAGACAAGGAACCACATACCTATCTGGTATAGTCATGTGAAAGTGCGTTCGTTTATAAAGATATTCATAAGAATGTCTAGGTCCGAATTTTTAAAAGAAATATCACGTTTGAAAAAATTCAAAGTTTATATATGGATGCATGGTATCGCTGCATATTGTGGTGGTGAGAAAGCCAACTGAGCTTAATTGCAGGCAAGCAACAAATCTAATGGTTCAATGGTTTCATTTGTGGAATGAAGTGGGTAATTCGTGACTGGAGTGGGCACATATGTACCATCTCGTTATGATATAAACTCTCTTAATAGGACAGCTTCATATCCCCTTGTATCGTGACATAGAAACTGGCTACTCGAGCTTCATGGCAACTTAGCCTCATCCCTCAATACCAAACGGATCGATAGTCGGATCCTCATGTCTCTGATACTCCATCCAAACAGCAATGTCCTGTGCAATCTTTTCTCCATAAACCTCCTTGACGAACCCAAACATTAGATCAATTCCTGAGCACACTCCAGAAGAAGTCCAGATGTTTCCGTCGACTACCCATCGAGCACTTGGAACCCATTCAACTTGGGGACGCCAAGCAGGAATCACCTTCCAAGCCCCTTTAAACGTAGTAGCTTTCTTGCCATCCAAAAGCCCAGACAATGAGGTGATGCCGGATCCGGTGCACACAGTGACAAGGTACTTGAGGCCAGGGTATTGCTTTTTGATGAACTTGATAATAGGGTTCACGACTGTAGGATTGGGCTGCCCGACATTGTTGGGGTCCGGATCAAAGCAGCCCATGCCCCCGGGGATAATGAGAACTTCGAGCTGAGGAGCCGTCTCGAAAGTGTGGGTGGGTGTCATTAACTGAGAAGTGGTGAATGGCGGCATTCCCATCTTGTCTGGCCAGGTCTTGGGGAGGGTCGATGTAGGCTGTAGGCTCTCTGAGATGACAGACAGAGAAATTCCCTCGACGTGACTGGTGAGGACGTTGAGCACGTCGATTGGACCGCAGACATCTATGAGTTGGAAGCCCTCATAGAGGACAACACCGTATTTCTTGGGTGTCTGAGCCATGACTGTGGAGGGTGAATGCTGAATACTTGGCTGAGGAAGGGAAAGTGGTTTGTCTCTGAAGTCCGGTAGACAGGCGATTAAGAAGGTGGAATTACCTGCCTACTTATACGTGTTTTGACCCTGCATGATGGGATACCATGTTCGCAAAAACTCATCCAAATTTCCCCTCCATTTGATAAAGGCGGTATATGGGTGTGCAAACCCGTCATCGCCATCTCAACTCGATACTCGGATCCGCACCTCTCGCAGGGATTTGAGGCCATTGAAGATTGCATGAAAGGCCAGCTCCTTTCAACACTAAGCTTCTAAGAGAAAAGATCCTCCACGTTACTGACTGTGTAGTTACTCATCCTCTCCTGTATTCAATCTACCCATGTCACATGGACACCATGGCCTGGAGCCTGATAAACAGGTCACAGGACAAGACTCAAGCTATAGCTTCGGGTGCGCGATTGTAGAAATCATATGCAATTCAGTGATACGCATTGAAGAAACTCGTTCTGTTCGAGACACGACTGAGACACGAGTGGGTGTACGCCAGATCTCCTGGGTCAGCTATGTGGGTGACTGACCCGGGCCAAGGGAATTTGTGACAAGGACTTGACAGATTTCTTCATGTTCTAGATGTTATGTTCAGTGGCGATACCTTGGGACAACCCATCTCAGCCCTACCCCACGCTCATGAGCTTGATAATCTGGGGTAACCTCCGCCAATCCCTTCCCCAGATGCTCCCCAAGGTAGCATCCATAGCGTCGAAACCAGGTCACAATTGCGGCTCCGCACCACACCTACGCAGCTGCATGGAATCCCAAGATGAGCTAGACCAAGCCGGCTGAAACTTTGAGGACTTCCCGGATTGTGTCAAGTAGGGGAGTCAGTATAGACAGTTTATGATTAACAATGGTGATAAATACTATTGTCCTTCTCTGTGTGCTGAATGCGTAGCTCATGTTTCTATAACAAGTTTTATTCTGTTGTCTGTATAAAGTGTGCCCCCTTATTTGCCTGCTGTCATCTTTTAGCTCCGGTTCTGGAAGCACATGAGCGGGAGCGGCTCCGATGCCCAGGGTACGGAGCCGTGTGATGGGTCAGACACAACGGAGCCGTGATACCCCACCTGGCCGGACCTGCACCACCACCGCACGCCGTCCAATAGTTATTGGCAGCGTCATGACAATAGATCGAGCGGTTCGTACTGTATATGCTATCGATAGAGATAATCGTGACACGTGAGGTTAGATAAGCGGAATGCCGGGAAACTCCAGATTTATTGACGCTCTTGCATACTCCTTCTTGAGGGTGTATTAACGGCCACGGGAAACGATACTGTGAGAACATAGAACTCGAAAGTGTTTTGATCATTCTCAACAGATGTATGATATTTGATGCATCCGTTTCCCCTTAGAGAGTTTAAACTTTGAAATATTTTCATGGTTATCGGACGAAATCAACCAGGCAGGCATAGTGCCTTATAGCAACACAAATCCTTCGCTTAATACAAAATCAAAGAAGAAATATATTTGAAAGTCAAGTATCTTACTAGAACATCATCACAAATCACAGTCTAGTCCTCCTTGATGCCAATTCCTCGTTTCAACCACCGAGGTGGCAGACCATGACTCCAGTGGCACTTCAAAAAACAGGTATTCGTACACAAACGGCAAGATTAACGCATCATTTTCTTTGCTTTTGGTGCAATCGCCGCCTTACGTAGCATCCTCGTGATGGCGTCAGTGTAGAAATGGGAACAATGTTACGTGGCGAGGTGTTGAGAAGTCGGCATTATGCATAACGGTGTCGAAATACTCGCCCGATAGGTGGGAAATACTTGGAACTACGGAATAACGTATTTGACTGAATATTTTCATGAGGTATAGTGGAGAGCCACCGCCACGGAAATCAACTATAAGACCGACGTGACTCTTTCATGACACAGCATCACCACCGTCCTCATTATCCTCCATTTCCGTCCAGATCAATAAATATAATTTAAACTGCCAACAATATGCGTCCTGTTACTTTTCTTAGCGCTCTTACTCTCGCCACCATCTCGGCGGCGGCTGTTCTCGACAGCCAGGGCAGCGCTGCCATTGTTGCCCGCGGCCATGAGATCAAGGCTCGCAGCGACTCTACCTTGCCCCCGAATCAACACTTGGAAAAGCGACACCTCACTCCTCGTTGGGAGGATGGCAGTGAGACTTTTGGGTGGCCTGCAGACTCGGTTGGTCGCGGCACCGTCGACTACCAGTTTGTGGTGACCAACCTTGGCAACAACAAGTATCGAGTCCAATTCTACCACAGCGGTCCTGCCAACGGACAAGACGTCAGATACACCTTTACCGCGCCAGGCATCTCTATCGTCAAGACTCTCAAGCCGCGCAGCTCTACCTCTTTCGAAGTGACCCAGTCGGGGGATGGCTTCCAGGTCAAGATTGAGCGCCCTTGAGCGTGCTGGGAACCACATAACCGCCACTCAAGGGTCAAATTGATGACTCTTCCAAAGTGTTAAAGCTAGAAGTCGGAGGATAGAGGTGATGAGGGGATCTTGCCATCTGCATATAGCCATTGGAACAAGTAAACGAGCAAATTGCCTATATGACTGAAGTAGCCGAATTCGAATGTGATTCTGAGACAGGGGTTATCTTGTTATCCTTGGCGTAGATGTCTGTCTGCCTTGAGCAACAGTTCCAAACCCTGGGTGCACTTGATGATGACCCTCCACGCAGCTATCATCATCCTCATAATAAGCTCTCGGAAAGCTGTAAGAAGATTTCCGAGAACCTAGCTTAACGCGACAAGAAGTCCCAATAAATGAAAGACACCTCGGTCTAGACTAAAGTAACTGAAGATAACCCCCGCCAGGTCCTCACCTCGGTCAATTAGCCCAAAGTTGACAGATCGGCGGCAACAACTTCCCGAATAGGCACTTGTATGCGCCGCCCCGAACTTGTTCACCATGATCAACTATAACATCAAAATCCATGTTCCGCCTATAGCTGGAACTCTAGAGTCACCGGCAAGTCTCCACGGCATATGCTTATTAAACTTTATTTTGACAGTTCTCGTTTTAGAAGAGCCATTCATTGGATGGTCATCCCCATGCTAGGTGCCTCCACGGACTACCTTACTCTATACAGGACCCTGATAGAAGTGACAAGGGATAACCACTTTCCCAAATCGTACTGCTTGAAACCCCTCGTTTCGGTTCTTTCGGAATGGCAAATAAAGGGTCATGCGATTGCGGAACAAATGTTAACGCGAACGTGTCTATATAAGAGTTCATTCTGTGTCGTGATTAAACCATCAGGTCAACCATCTTGGCGCACTCTCAACTCCATCTTGACTGATCCCTTCTTTCAAAATGCGTTTTCTTCTCCCCTTTCTCGGTCTCTTTGGAGCCGCTTGTGCTCAGCAGAGCATTTGCGACGCTACCTGCCAGAAGGGTTGCGATACTGCTTGCCAAGCTGCTATCGAGGGAACCTACCAGTCCGAGTCCAAGCTGTGGGTGAGCGACATTGTCAGCGACCCTTTCTACGACACCCCGGCCAACATCTCGTCTGCGAAACCAGGCGATATCCTTCGCTGGGAAGCTGTACCCGCTGAGCTGCTTAGCCGCAACTGGACTATTCCCGCCAGTTTGACTCTTTATCGCTTCATGTACGCCACTGAGGACCTTGACAACAGCACTATCCCCGCAACTGCATGGGCTTTGCTCCCTTTCCATCGGTCTCTCTCGACTCCTGGAGAGCCTCAGAAACTTCGGACTGTCGTCTGGACACATGGTACGGCTGGGCGTAGCCGCCTCTGCTCGACGACCAACAACAGAGGCCTCTACTATGACTGGAAGGCTCCCTTCATCTTGGCCGAATCCGGTTACGCCGTCATTGCTCCCGACTACTCTGGTCAGGGATCCAAGATTCCCCAGGGGTTCATGTATGAGGCCGGCTTCCTGCATGCGGCTGACGTTGCATATTCGGTTGTTGCTGCCAGAAAGGTCATCGGAAATTTCTTGAGCCGCAAATGGGCAGTCTTTGGCCACAGTGAGGGCGGTATGACTGCTTGGCGTACTGCTGAGCGTCTTGCACGAAAAGGCGAAGAGCGGCTTCTCAAGGCTGGGGAGTTTGTCGGTGCTGTAGCTGCTGCTCCTGCTCTGCGACCCCAGAAGCTCATTCCCCTCTCGTGGAAGGAGACGGGAACCGGTGGAGGGCCATTCTCTGTCTACTTCCTTCAGTCCCTTGCCGGCCTTTTCCCTGACCAGATCAAGGTTGAGGATTATCTCGCAGAGGTTACTCAGCAACGACTTCAAGTCCTCGACAACTCGTGTTTCCAAACTGGTTTCGCCGCTGTTGGCACTCTCAGCCCCGAACAGCTCTTCAAGAACACCAGCTGGCTGCAACACCCTGCCACCAATGAATGGGCAGTCCGGTACAACGGCCAAGGCCCGTATCCCCTTGCCGCACCACTCCTTGTCATCCAGGGCGTCAACGACACCATCACCCCTGCTTCACTGACAATGGAGGATTTCAACCTTACTTGCTCGTCCTATCCCAAGAGCCCCATCCACGCCAAGCTATACCCCGAGATGGGCCACGGTCAAGTTCTCGAGTCGGCTCGTGCTGATATCGAAGCCTGGCTCGACGCTAGATTCAATGGCAAGCCTGCTGCTAAAGCATGCACTATCGACAACATTGAACCCCTGACCGAGACTTATGCTCGAGGCGAGCTGTTCTGGGCGGCAAACATTGTTCCCTTCTAAGTGGCTCTAGCTGCATGCTGTAGCATTAGAGCGAGTTGTGTTGACTATATTTTTTGATATTTCTTGGCAATGCAGTTTGAAAACTTTACTCTTGTCCCTAGCCACGTACCTTATCACGTCTCAACTCTTATTCTTAGGCATGTCGCGAGTCCATGGCCTTCTTAAGTTCCGAGTCTATTAGTAGAATAAACATCATATTCATCATATTTAAGTTGCACTTTTAAGTCAAGGTGAGGTTTCAAATGGTTTACATTCAGTTTGCCGTCAAGGTACCTATCGGGTTGAGCTTAGAGAAGACAAGACATAGTTGATAGTAACCAGGTAGGAAGTAAAGTTGGAGAATGAAGATGCGCGGCGTCATATAACGGTATAAATGACTTTGTGACCGGCCGAGCACCCCGCAAAATTTACGACTCAATTATATCTCATGTCCTCTTCACAAAGCCCAGCCCTAATTCGGCGAAGCCCAAACAATAGCTCACGGCATGGCCGCGGCGTGGCAAACCTATAACATCAGGCCCTTGATAGTGGATAAGGTGTCACTGACTTGTTCACACTCACTTTCTCGTTGTGTTATCTCAGCTGGCCTCCAAGACTTAGCCCGACCATACTTCATACGTGATCAAAGTCGCAGCTCGTATAGCACTATTGATAGTCTTGAGACATTCTGTCACAAGCCGTTATGGAATGCCCAATAAAAGCTCATTGCTTCAAAAGACAAGGGTTATTGAAGTGGGATCGCAATGCCTGAACATCTGAAAATAGTATAGCGAGGACAAACACCCCCGCAAGCCGGGAGACCCCACGCGGCCCGACGCGATCTAACTAGACCGCTGCATGAGCTATTGGAAATAGTCCCATTACACTGCCACTCGCTAACCGCGGTCAGGGCATTGAAAGGCTGCCATCTCTTCTGTTGCCCTTTCTCACGTAGTCATTCTACTCACTCGTTCTTCATGTGAACCATCATCATTCGTGGGTCATGCTCACAACAGACTCCATAGAAGGCCTCGATCAAGCCAAGCTCATGGGAAGGGTGGCCAGCTGAAGATGCGACATGACTTGAAGTCACTTCGTGCCTCAGCTACTGCACGGCCTCGGATACTTTTTGCAAGGGTGGCGACCCTGAAACAGCAAATGTCCCGAGACTATCATTCGATAAGCAGTTCACGCAGGAGGCCTCGAAGGCCAAAACCATCTCTCAAAGGGCAACCCCGAATATTTGAGCACAATGTTCATTGCCATTCGTCCACTACCAAGCCTCCACCACTACCCGACCAGTGCGGCCACTCAGCCTATCAACGCACCCAGAGCACTAAAGTAACAGAAAGCCTCTTCCAAGGAGTGGCCAACGAGGGCGATTCGAAGGGAACCCAGGTCTAGAATTCTCAGAGCTTAGGTTTCGGGAGCAGCACGTCGCTGAAAATCGACAACTTGTTCTCATTGTCGTGAATGATTTGTACGTCGCGCGACGCCGTTGAGAAGTCAACTTGGACGGCTTTAGATAGGTCGACTTCATCCAGTTTGGCCTCATTGGCTCTGAATGCTGATGGCACAATGTAATAGAATTTACTGGGAGTGATTTGATACGTCGTCCTAGGGGATGGGACGAATGACGCGTGCACGCCAATGTGAGCGTTCGGGGCAGTACTAAGACCAAGAGCCACGATGTACCCGTCTTTTTGACATTGGTTAGCTTGCATGAATGAGTATCCCGCAAGTCAAACTCACTGCTCTGCGCCTCTTTGTAGTGAAATACGCCTGTTTTGAGGCAAAAGGCTCCATGTTTACCCTCGCCCTCCACCACTTCCAACGAGCCAGAGCAAGGGTTATCGGGGGACGCCTTGAGGACGCATGTGGTGCCGGCTTTAGCGCTTGCTCCAATCCCTGTGCCGAGCCTCACTGGCTTTCTATCCAGGGCGTACATCTGCACAGCTTCATCCTGGTACATGCTGCCGCAGATGGCGTAGAAGCTATTGCTCTGAATGATAAAGGTGGCGATGCCGTGTCCTGGGGGAATGTCTCTGGCGACGAGTATCCCATGGGAAGCAATGTGCTCAACTGCTGGCTCGACATCAGGAGCTTTACTAAAAAGAGTGTAGCTCTGCCTCAGGTCTGACTTGTTGTAAATGGTAAAGGAATATGTCTCGCTGCTGTCACTTGTCTCGAGCAACATGGCTGGGTGTCTGAATTGTGGGCGAAGGATGAGAGGGGCAAGCTGAAGAAAGGTTAAAAGAAGAAAGGATGTGACCAAGAAGATGTCGAACCAGGCAATGGAGTACGCTAAGTTAGAGTGTACAGGGGATAATGCAGCTGAGACTAGAACGCCGAGCGGCCTGTCGGGGTCTCGACACACATGCAGGAGTCGTTAGTGGCATGTCCCAAAATGGACCCAGTTCAGCTTCATTTAACCAGCCACATCATTGTAACTACTGAGTAGGACGAGCACCTTTTTGATACTGTTCCAGTGTTCATCCATGAATTGTGCGGCCATGATAAACTGTGGCAACTTCTTGATCGTTCCAAACACCTATTTAAGGCTCTTCGACCCCCGACCAAACTGGTTCCATCTCATCACCATCTTCAACTCACTCTCACAAGTCTTATCCCCTGCAATCCCGCTCTTCAACCTCACACTTGAATCTATCCAACATGGCTACCTACAAGATTACCATCAAGAACAAGAGCGGCCAGACCCAGAACTACTGCTTCTTCAATGAACGCCCTACCGTCTCTGGAGCAGCCGTAACTGGCGAGCTCTGGAGCAACATCATGAAGACAGCAGAGTACACCCCAGACCAAGGCGTTGCCACGTTCAAAGTCTCTGGTGAATACTTTGCCATCTGTGGAAAAATCGACACCAGTTCGGGACCGAACGGAACTGTCACCGTCAGCAAGACAGTGCCCATCCAAGTTGGAGAGTCGCTAGGCGGAAAGGTGACCCTTGGCTCCACGGTGCCTTTGATCGTTCATAAGCGGAAGGCCTGTGACATTGGTCATGCCAAGACGCCTGGAGGTGGCAAGATTGGCAACTTCCAGTTTGATACTACCTGCAAGGATGAAAACATCTTCACGGCCGCCGACGCCAAAGCCAGTAGGTATTTTCCACACCTTCTTTACGTCTAGGTATCTAACTTGCTCTCCCCAAGATAACCTGCTCATCGGAGTCGCTTCCTCCAAAGATGGCGATATTGGTACTGCCATGGCCACGTTCCACCCAGCACCCAATGTGACGTACCAGATTCAGCCCAAGCCTGTCTACTACGTTGCCTTTGGATCAACCTTTGAGGTTGGAGATCTAGTCAAGGTTGAGGCAGTTGGAAGCAGCCTGGCTGTCGACTTTGTCGCGCGTGAGGTCAACGAAGTCACTATTATTCACGACGACACCAACACGTTGTATTTTCAGTAAGGGAGGATCTTGATGGCCTTGTCAGTAGATATTTTGCAGGTTTACTACCGTAAGAACTAATAAAATTCGAACCAAATGGCGTTCTATACTATCGGAAAGTAACCACTGCACCAAAAAACAGGTGCCGCACCAATAGTTAGGCACAGCGGCTTCAATCCCTCCTTTTCAACACAGTCCGCACAGCCATATCAATGGCCAAAACGTAGGGCTTGCATATGCCCGGTGGTAGGATTTTCAATTGCTCTGGGCTCCCGCTAGAACCCAAAATTGGGCCAATCCTTATCAGGCAGCATAGTCATTCCCTTCCAGTGCCATAATTACAGTTACCTTGATGTAGAGAGGTATGACAGGAAGACGACACGAGGCCTCTTATAAAAGTAGTACGCTCCTTAGAACACGGCCTATTTGAGCTCTTTCAGTTATGCTGCCGCATCCCCCATCTGCACATGCGTTCTTCTGTCTTTCGGCGCTTTAGCCGCAATATGGTGGCAGAGAAAAATCATTTCTGCTTTGTTTCTAGGAATAGGGCTAATTAAGAAAACAATATTACCCGGTTCTAGGAACAGAGCGGAGCTAAGAAGCAGTACGGTTCATTGCATCTATATAATAATCACACGCCCCGCTTCATATGAGATAAACGATAGCCAATCATTCAGCGATAATTACTGCTCTGTGACTCCCAATTTCATTTGTGTTTTCGGATTGTGTTCTTCCGGAGCGTCTGCCGCTGCATACCGCCTTACTGAAGGAATATTCTCCCGAGATGTCGAGGCGGTCGGTACTGAAGCAGCTCGTTCTGACGACACACCGTCGACTGGCTTAGGGAGATTGTGTCCTCTGTCCACTTCCCCTCTCTCACTTTCTTTCCTCTCTGACGAAACGGCTCTATCAATAAGTACCTACATGACGCCCCTCAGAAATCGAATTTCCTCTTCTATTCAAGTCTAACCATGAGTGTCGACGTGTCCTGTGCAGCGTGCAGCTGGACTTCCGAGCGACAAGATTCTTGCCTCTATGACAGCCACGTGAAGCTCTTTTATGGAGTCAGCGATCGGGGAGTATGGTCGTTGGGCTCAAATTTGATCTTCAAGGAGCGATCAGACCGTCCCCCCAATTTCGAAGCCGAAAACATCCGATTCCTAAAGGAACAAACCACGATCCCTGCTCCCGTTATTGTTGAGGAATGGAACGAAGAAAACGGGCGATATTTTATAATTACAAAGCGCATTCGAGGTGAGCCGCTGAGTGCTGTTTGGGGAGCGTTGTCAACCGCTGAGAGAGAACGTGTTGCGAAACAAACGGCCAACTTCCTGCATCAGCTTCGACAACTCCGCTCACCTCGGATGCAGAGCTTAGGGGGCCGACCAATATTTTCAGCCTTCTTGTTCCCGAACGGTTATGGCCTCCCTTATGGACCTCTTTCTTCAGATGACGAGCTTTGGGAAGAGATGACCAAGTCATGAAAGGCGGTCCCCGAGAAGGCTCGTCAGCGACTTCGAGAGCGCATGCCCCCTGCGATGCCTTATACCTTTACTCATGGGGATCTGACAAATGGGAACATCATTGTTGTGGATGGCAACCTGGCTGGTGCTGAGTTTTGGTGCGTAATATGGTAGATGTTCCGCAATTATAATATGATACTTGGTGTGTAAGAAGTACGTGGGTTAGGGTAGAACGGGACTTTCCCGTCGGCGTGATCAACAAAGAACGGCGGTCTGCTGCCTGGACCAGTCGCATTATGAAGAGCCCTGATATCGCTGTTGACTTTGTTCGCCATAGGTCTGCCTGCGATGCTTGCGCTTTCCTTCTGGCTAAGGAAGACTGAGATAACCGGCAGGTCATTTTCACCTGGAAGGTGTGCCTTGTCGGGATCGTAGGTATCGTGAAAGACGTCGAAGACGATATACGTGCGCATATCCCATCTCTCCGTCGCTAGGAACTTGATTGCACGAGGGTCGTTTTGCGTATCAGGTGAAATCAGGTGCTTCTCCTGCATAAGCCCAAGTGCAACGGTAATCAGCTCCTCGCTGGAAGCCCACGCCTTGATCCAATGAGGGCTTCTACGCGAGACAGCAATAAGGACCCGTTTTGGGGTTCTCACACTCCCATTCTCGTCCATCGCTATGCAAGCAAAACCGGTGCGAGCGTCCTAGTCGGCATCACTTAGCCACAGCCTGGCGTGACCCGTTGAGATAGGCGTGGTAATGGCAATAAATGTGATTCTGATCGAATGGGTGGGTTTCGTGACAGTCAATAAGGTTTAGACTGGAAGGCTGATGGTAGTATGTCCCTATCTATGACTTTGATAGTAGGTTCTCGAAAGGGATACTAAAACTTGGTGGACTTGAGCAAGTGGAGGTGTCTGGGTGTAGAAACGTAGAACCAGGGTGGAGGCAAGGATGACTTTCCATCGCAATTTGGCCACATGTTAATCCACGTGACCTGGATGTGTAGGGCGTCTACCTTGGCAAGCTTTTAGAGCGGAGAAATTCGCAATAAAGGCTTTATGGGACCAGCTTGCCTTCTTAACGCTATTCTTAATCTTTTGTCTACCTTCCTAGATATATCTTGCTTCCTCCGAGAACGAGCTTCCTGTCTAAACCATGTCCCAATTGTCACGGGCCAGGGCCCACATCCTTGCGGCTGTGCCGCAAGACGTACTGGGAGGGACGATTGGTGGCGATGAAGAGCTGTAGCGGGTTGCATCGCGATAAGGCTCGGAGTTCGTGTCCACGATCGCGTAAATATTTGTGAAGCAGCTTGTGAGACTTTGAGGCGAGGCTTCTGTGTGTACCTCCGATGAGACACAGGGTTGATGGTTTCCGCAGGCGGTGAGAGCGATAAGGTGGCAGAATTAATTACCTTATCGCGGGAGGTCTAGAGGTAGGTAGGGGCGCATTTGGAAGCGGATAGTTACGTGCTCAACTCACAGGAGGCACTTTGTCTAAACAAAACCCATCTCGTCAAGCCTGGTGAGGGGGAAGACAACCAATTCGTCAGCCTTCCTAAGATGGCGGTGTTCGCATTACCATTATCACCTGCCGCAGGGCTTCCTCCTGATGGGGTATCACCTTCGATTGCACCTAAGTCTAGGCAGAAAAGAACGGTCGGAGGCGTTGTTCCAGAGTCTCAGCCACAACAGTGTCGTCGTCGTAGTCGTCGTAGTCTCGTCTCTTTTACGCCCGAGTCCTCGGCGCCATCGTGGTTGAACTTGTCTCCCACCCGTCCTATCCGACCGCCCGATCCATTATCGATTAGTGGCATCATCCGACAACACAGCCGAAGCCGTCTATATGTCGCGCCGTTGCATTGGACCTCGCAACACCTACAGCTTCTAAACTGCCATTTTGTTTTCGAGAAAGCCGCACACCGGAATGAGAGACCAGGCCCGGAACAAAGACGCAGGTCCAACAGCGTCAATCAAGGCTGCTGTGTCAAGGGCAAGACGACAGACGATCAGCAGCAATATGGCGAAGCCGCGAACTTGCTGACCGAGGCGGCCATTCGTACGGCAACAGATCATCTGCTCAAGGCGCGCACGTCTGCGTTTAAGACGTTGGCAATTCGAGACCTCCTTGAGGACGACGGCATTCGCCGACACGTCAGGTAGAGCACCCTCGAGATGCGTTGTGGTCATGAATTCCTGCTGATCGAATCAATCTTTCCATCAGTTTTGACTTGTCCTTCTATTTCGACCAGCACGCTGTCGTCACTCTCCAAACCGACGGCACATTCTCATGCTCGTCATCTCGTTCAACCGCCCCCAATCTCGCCTACCTCGACCTCGAGGCTGTAGGTTCACGACGAGACAATTCAGTCAAGATTCCAAGCTGCAACAGAGTGAACCCGCCGATTACTAGTCTTCGTCAGAAGCGGTAACGCCGTCTCCGACCAACAAATGAGATTGAAGACCCATATATTGTGACTGTTCTAATTGCCTTAGCCCAACAAAGGCGGCGTCAACGAGATGCAGGCGCGACGGAGCATGTTACTATGCCAGAAATGCCGGTCGAGTATGCTCTCCCCGAGACGCCTGGGTCAACATCTCGCCCCTTTTCAGAGGCAACAAAAGAGACTTTGACACACTTCAAGGTATGCCTTCATGTTTAAAAAAGCTAATCGGCTTTATACCTAACTCAGAGGTTTAAGGTACATCTCCTAGCTCTCCCCACAATCGACACACGAAACCTCTATTTTTACACAGCTCACATCCCTTCCGCGTTCCTCGACCGATTTGACAGACCATCGCGGTATATCCCAAGTAGCCCAGTCCTCATTTCGTATTACCGAATTCCTCTCACATCGCCAGCCAAGTCAATAAGAGCGGTGAGGAGTGCGCTCTCTTCAGTACACGATGAGTTCTAGACGAGATTGATCTCTGTAGCATGAACCAAAACTTGTCCTACTTGGCCCTCCAGATCGCGCATGAAGACAAGGATAAGAGGAATGACGGAACTGCGGAATGGATCGACAAATGGCATATCCTTCTGCCTTGCTGCCAGCACCGACAACTTCGGGATCAGGAGCTCAGCTGCCTCCAAGGACGAAACAACCTCCAAAAGATATTGAATGACCGCAAAGCCGCTGCACCGCTATCTACAGAGACTGGCAGGCAAATGTAGATAGTGGTTAGGGAAAGAAAGGCGGGAAATCTGGGGGAAGTTAGACATCGACGCTGGTGAAGTGGGACACCACGGATCAACACCGATTCAGTGATGGTTGAGGGGGTAAACCGCATCTGAGGAAAAGTGAAGTTCCACGGGTATGATCCTAGTGTGGGTAGACAACACCGAGCAGACCCTAATACACTAAGATAGGATTAATTGATCAGTCAATCAAACCTACGTCCGTCCTGAAAACACCGTGATAGCTCAAAAGGAGGTTGCTCGCAAGTCGACCCTACATTCGGGTGATGGTTTCGGAACTGAGGGACGCGTCTTTGCCGGGGGTCTGGTTTCGGGGTCAGATGTCTTAGTTTGAACGCATCCATCCCTCGCTCTAGCATACATAAGCTAGTTAATGTCCCCAGGTGGAGTGGGATAAAGCCGACTTTAAGCCATTTGACTGCTGGACAACGATGATTTTTCGTAAACTATTCTCTCTATCTCTTATCTTCGCTGTTCTTGCCAACATCGGCCGTCATACGCGACCACGAGCAGCCTTGCTAGAACCGAAGAAAATACCGCCGATTATCCAAAGCTAGAGACACCGGAATTGAACAACACATTTTATACGCAGTGTTTCCTGTGGCAACCGTCGAATGGCTGGCCCATCTTTGACCATGCTGCAAAGGTATTCTGTACTCAGGTTGCGACGGCAGGTTTCACACGAGAGAGTAGTTCAATTCTAAGAACTTTCAATATGAGTGGTATCTCACATAGCTTCTTGGTCACTTGGACGTTTCCATGCCAAAAGGAATATTCGCGTATGAAAGTCCAGAAATATGGCTGTAGAGACGAGTAGCTAGCTTAGCAATGTTAGACTTTTCAACCCTTTAACTGCGACCCCTAGGTGCCTCGGAATCTATAATACTGAGAATGGTGATCATCTTGTCTTACCCTTGAGTTTAAAGGATGATAGCTAGTGCGTGTTAGTAGCTGCTCAGATTATAGAGGCGCATCTACACAAAATCAAGTAACCTTTGTCTCGGGCGACAAGGGATATAGCCCCATGGATTTCTCAGTCAAAGCTTTGAGCTCTCACAACCAAAATGTAACAGTAATCTATTTATACCTTCCTTGAAACAACCCCCTCCGTATCCTACATGTCTAATAGCCTCTATGAAGAAAGCCCCCGAATGAGAGAATCCAGAAATGCGAAATAAGCCATATAAACCTGCCGAAAGATTGTCACGCTAAACAAAGAACCTCCCAAAACCAGCCGCTCATTAAATACTCATCAACTCCAACTCGCGATTTTTCTGTTCCCGCTCCTTTGTAGCCTTTGCAATCGCGCATTTGCAAAGCCGGATTAGCTCGGTTACAAAATCATTGACCAACTTCATGTGTGAAAGTTCGTGAGGAGTTAGTCGCCTCACTGGCAGCTGCCTGACTAAACCAGCAGCGGAGCTGAGAAGTTCTAGATCTGCCTGGGCCTGATCTTCAAGGGGGTTCATGAGAAGGTTAAAGAACAAACTCATCATGGCAGCAGTGGGATAAAAGACGACGACCCTGTGAGTACATGTCAGTGGCTGCAACGAGGGCAAACACGGAAGTCTTACCAGAACGCTTCACCTGCAAGTCCATCTATGGCTGCCCGCAAATACACAAGCGTGGAACGACTCGCCTCCAATGAGAGAGCAATACTGGAATGGATGCCTCCTTTCCATTCCCCGTCCTCAGAGTTGTTTTCAGATGTCATACCACAACATCGTCCGCTGGCGCGGTGGATAGCAGTCATAAGATGGTGATATTCCAGATGCAACGTGATGTGTCGCATGCTCCGGGGAAGCTGCATCCCCGCGAGTGTCACTTTGGACTTTGCAGTTATCGAAAGCGCTGGCCGAAAGTCCGGTGGGATTGATAGCCGCCAAGCTTCGAGTTCTTCATCAAGCTCACGGATGTCGCGAAGCAGTTCTGCATCTGACTTCTTGGCCGCTTGTGCGGAGTAGAGGAGGCGACTTGTCTTGTCCTTGAGGTGGCTCAGGCGGGGATCACCCGGAAGATGGGGTATAAGCTTTTCATTGTTGTAGGATGCTGATGTAAGGTTCTCGTCGAGATCCGGTAGGTAGAAATAGCAGCTCATGTAGTCCTCAGGAAGGGTGAGATCGCAATAGTCATCAGACATCAAAGGAGGTTGACCAGTCCTCAAGGCAATGTCTTTGTCGAAGATATAGCACAGCCAGAACATCATTCGTAGTTGTCGTACTTCGCGCTCTTCACGGGTGGCGTCGGTACCATAGGCTTTTGTGGGAGTATATGTGTGCCCGCCCAGCATGAATATGATGCGACAAGCGATGGCATGTAGCATAGCAGCGGATTGCAAGTGTCCAGAGAAGGTCTGATGCATATGCTAGTCAAAGGGTCAGTATCACTTGAAGGATTCGGTTCAGAATACCTGTGACGTACCAGCATAAAGACAGCCTGAAGACTCGTGATGCTAGTGTCCTCGAGAGCATCTGTCAAGAGGTAATGTGCCTTCTGGGCACAGGCATCGCTATCAAGATAAGGGATCTCCGCCACCCTGCCTTGGAACAGGCAGATGATGGAGATAAAGGCATAAACGCAAGACTTGGCACTGATCTGGTCGAGAGATAGAGGCTCGGTCGAGGACTCATATGCCAGGGTAAGGGTATCTTCAAAAAGGACGCGGTCGATGACAGGAAAAACAAGTCGAAAGGCAGAGTGGAGATATACATGGAGGATTGTGTCGACAAGCTTCCTATCGGGAAGCTCGTAGAGGTCGGCAGGGCAGTTGTAGTAGTTGGAAACGGAGGTTGTGGAAGAGAATAGCCGCTGTCGCGGGGAGGGGGGCTGGAACTTTTGAAACGAAACATCCTCACCAGTCCTTGAAGATAGCCACTTCATTCCTTCGGCAGAAAGTATTGGCATGCCATTATGTTGGCTGATCCGCCCAAAGTGGCATCCGCCATAGTGAATCTGACCGAATGAAACTGTGCTAGTGAAACCGCTGGGGGTCGATGCGATGGGCGGGCATTGTGATACATGCGGTGACCCAAATTCATCAAACTGTTCCCCCAGACTTATCGAAGATCTGGTGGTCTCATCCAAGCTAGTGCGAGGCGCTGGTGTTGTTGTTACACTTGTGGAGGTAGGAGTCGACGGCTTGGAGGGAACCGATGTTACTGAGGTGTCGGTGCCACGCTGACGAGCAAGAGTCTGAGCCAATGCATCTTCGATGCGCTCTAGTCTCTTTGCGAGACTTTGTTCGGAGCTTTGAGTGGTTCTGGGGGTCAGTTAGCATGCCGAATGGGGGTTTGTCCACCGCTCTATCGAGCTTAGGTTCATGTAAATGGATCGAGCCAACACTACTCACCTGGGCTTTGCCTTCTTCTTTCGGCCTCTAATCCGGTTAAATGTACAAGACAAGCCGTGATGTTCACACCAGTTACAGGGTGTCTTGGAACTGGTGGAATCGCATTGGATCTGTGTGTGTCCACTCAGTGTCAGCCATCACGAAAAGCCATCCCCACAAGGAAGAATGTTCTTCTGATCGACCACCAAGGGTGCCAAGAGATGGTCCGATCATGGGGAACAGAGAGGGTCCAGATATCCAGGATTATGGATAAAAGAGCTGGTGGGAGCCGAGAGTTGGTTCCGGGTACGTACCTTTCTCTTATGACAGGCATCACAAGCCCTTTTCTGGACCATGGCGGAGATGGCAATGAATCAGAGACAGCACCCAAGCATGGTTCGGGTTCAGAAAAAAGCTTGGTTTTCCTATCTTCGTGGCTGCCAGGCTGGGGGTTGTACCACAGGGCAACCAGACGAACAACAGATGCAGGAGACAAGCCCAAAGAGCCCCAAAAGCTGGGTTTTGCCGAACTCGAGTCCAGGGAGGGCGGCGGAAGTGATAGCTATGTGTCAGTCCCCAACGGTGTCGGTAAGTCGGGACACGTCTTCTGAAACCCCGAGCGCGAAACCCCGAGACCAACAAAAAACGAGTTTCAAGATGCAGAGCCGGGAGTCGTGACGGCGTGACGCGCGGAGGAGGGAAATGGATCGATTGTCCAACTCCCGCTGACTCAGCGGTAGTTCTCATGAAAGGGGACTAGCGTAGGATGCTGTCAGCGCTAACCTTCCCGCATTGATCCACAATTTCGGCAGATGGCCCGCTTTCCATGTGGGATGATCCACTTCACTCAAAACAAACTCAAAACCTCCGATGACTCAGCGGCATTGAGCTTTCTCAATTTCACCGATTTGCATCCTTCGCATCACAAATACCTCTCGTCAACCCGGTCAATTGGCGTCGATGGGGCTGAGATACGAATCAATCCTGCGGATCTTTGACAGATCTTGGCACCTACGTCATCCCCGGAGTTCGCTGCTTACCAAGGCCGACATTGTAATTGTCCCGCCGTGCCCGATCTTTTCACCACAATGAGCGTGTTCCTCCAGGCACCGGCTTTCGCTTCTACCTTGACGCTTGTGTCCGTTCTCCGCGCTCCCCACACGCACGCACATGCTTATCGAGCAGAGTCAGAAATCCCACTGCATTAGACCCATATTTTGGAATCTCAATCGGATGCCACGGACCCCATTTGTTCTCTCATTGCGCCTTCAGAGTGTTGCTTCTCACGAATCCCAACACCATCTCGGCTAATGACTAAGCGGCGACAGCGCTGCGAATGCGAGCATGTGTCCCAAGACGTCAAGAAGTGTGTCAGAAACATGTGGATCCATTGGATCCGCCCGAGTTGAGGCTCATTCAAAAATCGGCAATCCAATGCTTCTATTCGTCGATTACGAGTTGCCGTCGGACTCCCGAGAAAGCCCGCTATCCTCCATGTTGTTGTCACCATCCAGCTAATACCTCCGGATGATGGGTCCTGATTAGTATTGACGCAGCGCCTCCTTTCTTTTAAAACCTGGTCTTGGCCTCTTCCTTCTGAAAATGGCAGTTTCAACTTGGTCAAACTTGTAGCCTTTTGTTTTTCAAACCCCTGAAGGCATTTAGTGGCAGTTCGATCAAGGTTTGCGGCTAGCATCCTTAGCTAGGACCGACAGGGCCATTGCCCAGACACTCATCATGGACTCCAACGATAGCGACTCCCAGACGGTCTATGACAAGACTCCTATGAACGAGCTCGAAAAGAATGATTCCGATTGGGCCCTGAAGCCCAAGGTGGCCGCTTTCAAGGAACGCGATAGGTCTTCTGGATTTCCCGACCGCGAACTTGGTGTCACTTGGCAAAATCTCAACGTCGAAGTCGTTACAGCCGATGCTGCCATTCACGAAAACGTCGTCTCTCAGTTCAACATCCCGAAGCTTGTCAAAGAATCCCGCCACAAGCCACCTTTGAAGACCATTCTCGACAACAGCCATGGATGCGTCAAGCCTGGAGAGATGCTCCTCGTTCTTGGTCGACCTGGCTCTGGATGCACGACGCTTCTCAACATGATTGCCAACCATCGAAGAGGATACGCCTCTGTTTCTGGTGATGTTCATTACGGATCCATGACAGCCGAGGAGGCCAAGAACTACAGGGGCCAAATCGTGATGAACACAGAAGAGGAGTTGTTCTTCCCGTCCCTGACTGTTGGACAAACAATGGATTTCGCAACACGGCTCAAGGTACCCTTCCAGCTCCCCGACGGGGTGACATCTGCCGAGGAGATGAGGGTTGAGACGCGCGATTTCCTTCTTCAATCCATGGGTATTGAGCACACCCACGACACCAAGGTTGGCAACGCCTTCATCCGAGGTGTTTCTGGTGGTGAGCGCAAGCGAGTATCCATTATTGAAACCTTGACGACTCGTGGCTCTGTTTTCTGCTGGGATAACTCTACCCGCGGTCTAGATGCCAGCACGTAAGTCTCTGAAACGATCTCTAAACCATGGACCTCCTAACCTTATTCAGAGCACTCGAGTACACCAAGGCGGTTCGAGCCATGACCGATGTCCTTGGTCTGGCTTCCATCGTCACCCTCTACCAGGCTGGTAACGGCATCTACGACCTGTTTGATAAGGTCTTGGTTCTAGACGAAGGAAAGGAGGTCTACTACGGCCCTCTGAAGGAGGCTCGACCTTTCATGGAGAGCATGGGATTCATCTGCCAGCATGGCGCCAACGTGGCCGACTACCTCACCGGTGTCACTGTTCCTACCGAGCGAGATGTTCGCCCCGAGTTTGAGAACAGGTTCCCGCGAAATGCGGACATGCTTCGGGTAGAGTACGAAAAGTCACCCATCTACCAGCGCATGATTTCCGAGTACGACTACCCAACGACGGATATCGCCAAGGAGAGGACTAGACTCTTCAAGGAGGGTGTTCGCCAGGAGAAGGACAAGAAGCTGGCCGACAAGGACCCCATGACAGTTGGCTTCGTCCAGCAGGTCAAGGCTTGTGTCCAGCGCCAGTATCAGATCTTGCTCGGAGACAAGGCCACCTTCATGATCAAGCAGGTGTCCACCATTATCCAAGCCCTTATCGCCGGTTCTCTGTTCTACAACGCCCCCAATACTTCTGGTGGTCTGTTCATCAAGTCCGGTGCCTGCTTCTTCGCCATCCTGTTCAACTCTCTCCTGTCCATGTCTGAGGTTACCGACTCCTTTACTGGCCGTCCGGTACTTCTCAAGCACAAGTCGTTCGCCTTTTTCCACCCTGCCGCTTTCTGTATCGCTCAGATCACGGCCGATATTCCGGTTATTCTGTTCCAAGTCTCGACCTTTTCCGTGATCCTGTACTTCATGGTTGGCCTGACCTCGACGGCTGGAGCGTTCTTCACATTCTGGCTTATCCTGGTTGCCATCACCATGGTAAGTCGATCATTGATACTCTCAACGTTCAATACTGACTTTGTTTATAGTGTATGACTGCGCTCTTCAGGGCTGTTGGTGCCGGATTCAGCACCTTTGATGGTGCCTCCAAGGTTTCCGGTTTCCTCATTTCGGCAACCATCATCTACTCTGGTTATATGATTCAGAAGCCCCAGATGCACCCTTGGTTCGTTTGGATCTTTTGGATCAACCCCATGGCCTATGGCTTTGATGCACTCCTTTCCAACGAGTTCCACAACAAGATCATTCCTTGTGTTGGACCCAACCTCGTCCCCAGCGGACCCAGCTTCAACAACGCCGACCATCAAGCCTGTGCTGGTGTGGGTGGAGCCCGACCTGGCCAGAACTTTGTTACTGGTGATGACTACTTGGCATCTCTGTCATATGGTCATTCTCACCTGTGGAGGAACTTTGGCATCGTTTGGGCTTGGTGGGCTCTCTTTGTTGCGCTCACCGTCATTGCGACCTCGAAGTGGCATTCTGCCTCCGAAGATGGTCCCAGTCTGCTCATCCCCCGAGAGAATGCTCACGTCACCGCTGCGCTTCGCCAGACCGATGAGGAGGGACAAGTGAGTGAGAAGAAGGCTGTGAGCAACCGGGACGGTGTCGTCGCCGATGATGCGGGCAGCAGCTCTGACCGAGAGGACCTTGTTCGCAACACTTCTGTCTTTACCTGGAAGAACCTCACATACACCGTCAAGACACCTTCTGGAGACCGCACTTTGCTTGATAATGTTCAAGGTTGGGTTAAGCCTGGCATGCTGGGTGCTCTGATGGGCGCCTCTGGTGCTGGAAAGACCACTCTCCTGGACGTTCTCGCGCAGCGCAAGACCGAAGGAACTATCCACGGCTCGATCATGGTTGACGGTCGACCTCTGCCCGTTTCT
The DNA here is from genome assembly GCA_013186415.1 of Fusarium sp. NRRL 66088. NCBI lineage: Eukaryota > Fungi > Ascomycota > Sordariomycetes > Hypocreales > Nectriaceae > Fusarium > Fusarium sp. NRRL 66088. The sequence goes on from JABCKD010000061.1 coordinate 50,177, forward strand.
TTCCAACGATCTGCCGGTTACTGTGAACAGCTGGATGTCCACGAACCCTTTGCCACTGTTCGTGAGGCTCTCGAGTTCTCCGCCCTTCTACGACAAAGCCGCGACACGCCCCGTGAGGACAAGCTCAAGTATGTGGATACCATCATCGACCTTTTGGAACTTCACGATCTTGCGGATACTCTCATTGGCGAGGTTGGCGCCGGTCTGAGTGTCGAACAGCGCAAGCGTGTCACCATCGGTGTCGAACTGGTTTCTAAGCCTAGTATTCTTATCTTCCTTGATGAGCCTACTTCTGGTCTCGATGGTCAATCTGCTTACAACACTGTCCGATTCTTGCGCAAGTTGGCTGGCGTCGGCCAAGCTGTTCTCGTCACCATCCACCAGCCTTCTGCTCAGCTCTTTGCCCAATTTGATACCCTCCTTCTGCTTGCCAAGGGTGGTAAGACTGTTTACTTTGGAGACATTGGTGAACAGGCCAAGACGGTTCGAGAGTACTTTGGCCGCTACGGCGCTCCTTGCCCTCAGGATGTCAACCCTGCTGAGCACATGATTGATGTTGTCTCTGGACACTTGTCCCAGGGCAAGGACTGGAACCAGGTCTGGCTGTCGTCTCCCGAGCACGACGCTGTCGAAAAGGAACTCGACCACATCATTTCTGACGCTGCTTCCAAGCCCCCCGGAACTGTTGACGACGGAAACGAATTTGCCACCAGCCTGTGGGAGCAGATCAGACTTGTTACCCAGCGCATGAACTTGTCGCTCTACCGCAACACCGACTACATCAACAACAAGATTCTCCTGCACATCTCTTCGGCCCTTTTCAACGGATTCACCTTTTGGAACATTGGATCTTCGGTGGGTGAGCTTCAGCTCAAGTTGTTTACCATTTTCAACTTCATCTTCGTCGCTCCCGGTGTCATGGCCCAGCTCCAGCCTTTGTTCATCCACAGACGTGACATCTTTGAGACGCGAGAGAAGAAGTCCAAGATGTACTCTTGGATCGCCTTTGTTACGGGCTTGATTGTTTCTGAAGTCCCCTACCTCGTCCTTTGTGCCGTCTTCTACTATGTCTGCTGGTACTACACTGTTGGCTTCCCGGATGTCGCTTCGCGCGCTGGCTCAACCTTTTTCGTCATGCTCATGTATGAGTTTGTCTACACTGGTATCGGCCAGTTTGTCGCCGCCTACGCGCCCAACGAGGTCTTTGCTTCCTTGGTCAACCCTCTCATCTTGGGTACCCTTGTCTCTTTCTGTGGTGTGTTGGTGCCTTATCAGCAAATCCAGGCATTCTGGCGATACTGGATTTACTGGCTCAATCCCTTCAACTACCTCATGGGCAGCATGCTTGTCTTTGACATCTGGGGTTCCGACATCAAGTGCTCCGACAAGGAGTTTGCTCGCTTCGACCCTCCCAATGGCACCACATGTGGCGAGTATTTGGAGGATTACCTCGGCCAGGGCCTGGGCATGATTAGCAACCTTGTCAACCCGGATGCGACATCCGAGTGCAAGGTTTGCTCTTACACCAAGGGTGAGGACTATCTCCGCACTCTTAACTTGAAGGAGTACTACTATGGCTGGCGGGATGCAGCCATTGTTGTCATTTTTGCCATCAGCTCGTACGCTCTGGTGTATGTTCTGATGAAGCTCCGAACCAAGACCTCTAAGAAGGCCGAGTAAAAGGGAACCTGTTAGGTCCTAAATAAGATAATTTCCGTTCATAGAAAGATAGACTAGACATTAGACTGGAATCGGTCATAGATTTTATATTATTCACATATTTTAATCAAATCGCCTCTCTTGTAATGAATCGTGTTAAAAGTTAGATGGTGAGCAGCGTCATTGCAAGTTGATGACCATGACCGCAAGACCTGGAAATTTCAGCGACCCCTGTACCCCAGATTACTACGGCTTCTGCCAACACTGAGCTTTAGTCAATTTGCGTCATGGCGAAAGAGTTTCTGGTCCCTGGAGCTCATCTTATTTAGGCATGGGTAAAAGAATGTGTTAAACAAACCGGGTACCCTAATATTAGAAGGAATTAAGTTACACCAGAATCTTAACCAGTGTTACAGGAATGGCCCACTTGTTTGATACCTACATTAAGTAACACAGCCTGGCATAATAAGTTGTCATTATATAAAAACCTAATGTGTTTCGCAAAACCCTTATATTTTTTTTCATTCTGCCAAATTAGTCCCTCCCAACCGAGGATAACGGTGAGATTGGCTAGAGACAATAAAAAATATGCATGCCTGATTATTAAGGCTTATATCAACAATGGGCGGGCTAGGATCTGAAACGCCCTCCAACGCGAGACCCTGACTCCTCCTCTCCACCGAAAGCTCTCACTTCCCCGGGTTACAAAGCCATGAGGTATTGCGTCCTATGTGGAATCCCCATCACCCGACTCCCCAATGAACCATGGCTCCAAGAATTCCGAGCCGGTGAGTGCTGATGGTCCCCCCCTCTAGAGAAGGCCAGCTGTCTAACCCCTCCCCCCTCTCAGTGTGGGTCGAGACCACGCATTGGGACCACGTCAAGTTGTCCGGGGTCGGCATCTGTAGTGAATTTGACCAGGTTGGCGTTGACTCTGTTCCGAGAGACGTTGACAAGCGCTACGATGATCCTCAAGGCCCTGGACTCATGATTGACGTCGAGCTGCGGATATTTCAGCTTGAGCATCTGATTCCTCCCGAGTACCGCGTCAGAGAGCCACAGGCGTATTGGGGATGGGCATTTCACTCATCCTGCTGGGATCTGCTCAATCAAACCTTTACGCCGGATTTGAATCTCCTCTTTGGTGCCCTTCTTTCGGTTCCCATTGGGTTGGACGGCATCATCAATTGGGGCCATACCTATGGAGGAGCCGCGGCATTACGACATAGAGGCTCAGTCTTAACCCTAATAAGTTGTTTTCCTGACTTTTTCTACATTCCTCCAGACTTTCGATCGGATCCTTTGCACATCCCCGGTCTTACAAAGGCCATTACGCACCATGTCCCCCCAAAGGATGACCCTTCTCAGTGCCGCCTTGAAATTGCGAATTTCTCTCCGGAAAAGGACATATTCTCTCGCCTAGCCCCTGAACTGCTTGAACAAATTCTCACAATCCTGCCCACTCGCGATGTTTATTCCCTACGTCTTGCATCCCCGATCTTTGCCATGCTGAACTTGTCAGGGACATTTTGGGCATCACGGTTCCGGCAAGGCAGCGAGTTTCAACACATTACCGAGGTTTCTCACAACCTTCCAAAATCCTGGAAGATGTTATATCTCACCGTTCGAGGTTTGAGCCGTGATAATCCCAACATGGCTAGTCGAAGACGCGTCTGGAAGCTTGTCCAGTGCCTGCAGACGACAATTTCCCAGATGGCGAATACTCGCTGCAATGGGTCCCCGGTGGAAAGTTGGTTTGAATCTTTCATGCCGGCCGAGTCCTTAAAAGAAGAACAACACCTTTGGCAAACAGCCAAGCGCGGAGTCATTGACCCAGAGGCGAGATTTCACCGTGGCTGTCGAGTCTTGCGAGTTCGAACTCTTCACACCCCGCAACCACTTCGAGTCCAGTGCGTGTCCGTATCCCTTGTTCACACAGGGATGGGTGTTTTCGTGTCTGGGCTGGTATTCATCTATGAGGATGGAGAAAGTGATGCTCTAGGATATATGCACCAAGATCAAAGCGTCCCCATCCGATTCTCCACCCCCCAGAGTATACAAGGATGGCAATTGGCTCTTGATACATCAGGTATCAGATCGATCGCTGTCGTTACTGAGGACGGGTCGGTTTCTTCTTGGGCAGGTGAACCAGGAGACTTTCCAAAGTGGCACTTGGCTGAAGATGAAGGCATTTCTGCGATTCGGGCAGAATTCGACGTTCGTTTTTCCCTAGTACTGGGTAACCTCTGCTAACACCATCCAGGCCTTCAAAATGGTTTCGCTCAGCCGGAATAAGCCACGCGGCTCCCCGAGCAAGCACGAATGGCGAAACAGCCGTCTCTGGTACAGCGTACCACCAGACCATCTCTTGTTCGACGGAAATGACGAGTACCACTCACAAGATTCCTCCGGTCCCATCATCTCGACGGTTTTATTCGGTGGACCTGACGGACACTCCATCTCAAGCCTGGTCGAGGTTGCCATTTGGACTTTTAACGGTGCCTATATCGGGAAAATGGAATTTCTCTACGCTGATGCTTCACTCAACCAGCATCTGGGCGACATGGAGCCTGCCGGGAGCATACCTCCAAGAGAACAAAGGGACAGTTACCAAAGAACCTCGATGGCTATTGATAGCGCTGGTGGTGAGGAGCTGGTAGGCATCGAGGTGAAAGAGACGCCGGGCTATGTAATAGGGTTGAAGGTAACGTACTGCGACTTTTTCTCCTTGACGGCCACTGACATTACCACAACTTTTTACAGCTTCGAACAAATCGAGGCCGAGAGGTCACATCCCCTCAGCATCTCATGTCAAACAGGATTAGATGGAGGGCAATTCGGCCAACCGGCTCAAAGGTTGTCGGCCTGTTTTCTACCCATGTGAGTTGGCTATATCTTTTTTTGATTCCATTCTCATAATAGTGAGAGACTAATTTGTATCTTCAGAGTCACATCTTTCAAACCCTTGGTCTAATATCGACATCCTTGGGCATGGAAGGTGGCTAAGCTTAAAGCACGCGAACCAGGGTCCTTCACGCAGTATGAGAAAAGCCTCTAAATCCGTGCTACTAGACCGCGAGTAGTACATACTAGAGGATATAACAGGCCTATATTATCCAAAGTAAATCCAATTATGCAGATAATTAACCCCTCTAAAGCCATCACCAAGCCGAGTTTTATGAACTGAAACATGCCCCCCCCACTCTATGCGATATCTCTTCTCAAGAATACAGTCCACATATCTGGCGCTTCTCCATGTGCATCCCAGTAATGGTTATGTTGCTTATGAATAAGTCGGTATCCCCTTCGCTCATACCACTCATGGTTGGTCGTCTACTGTCTGTCAGTCTGCCTGCAGGCAGCCCTAAAAGAATGTCATGAATCATACCTTGGGTAGTTGACCAGTCTCCTCCAAGGCCATCTTATTAGCACTATCCTTGTGCAGAGTGTCTAGTGCCAAAGTCTTGGCACACAGCGGCTCGTTGACGGCCATGGCCTCTGCGATATCCATGGCAGCACGACCGATGCCTTTGCTCTGCAGGGCTTTTGAAACGTAAAAAGTCTTGATCCAAAAAACATTCTTTTCCGGAAAGTCTAGGCCAAGAGGGGCAGCCTCTACGTTTTCGTCGTCTAGTGAGATGTGACCGACTGGATAAATCGACTCTTGAGTGGGCGTGCGCGGCTTGGCTCGGATTGTAGTTGCTGTATCGACTAGGGGGGTTTTCTCCTAGAGATTGATAAGCCCATCGAGCGGCATGAACTAGTGTATGTATAGAAATGCATACCGCTGGGAACTTGTCAAAGTGTAACTGAAGTGACTCTTGTGTGCTAGCGTCTTCAGGTGATAATGTCTGTTCCAAGTTTAGCCCATTGGCCAAGTTGAGAGAGATCAAGGAGATAAAAGACTCACAATCCAGTAAATACACTTGTGTCCCGATCTTTGCTTGTCACGCCATTTCTTCTCAACCAGCTCCATGTTCCATCCACACTGCACCCGCTGCTCGACGAGTCTTGCAATGTGCTCTGGCGATTCTGGATCCCAGGGGACCAATAGGAGGAGTTGATCTTGACGGGTTGCTGGAGACATGGTGGAAGGAAGTATGTATACGTCGAATCTTACCTGAGAGAATAAATATTCCTGATTAGTGCAGATACGATCGATGATGCCTCGGATAGGATTTAGTTCAGTAGATGTAGTCGGCGAGTCTTTGTGTTACTTTGTCAACGTGAGTCATTGGAAAGGCGCGCGGAGGATATTTTTATCCGTCAAGGGCAAGGGCGCGCCTTGTGACATTTAGTGCAAAATAGCGCAAACGGAGGTGAATAAGGCTTCTCTACCGCGACGCACAACATCTTTAGTGCTGCTGCAAGATATGGGATGCCTGTTTTTGTTTTCAACACTAGGAGATTTTTCCGGCCTTGGATTTGATACCTAGTTTAATCTGTCGTGGTCTCAATAGGAACGTAATGGCCGGCTCGGAGTTCGGATCCGAAGTCACGACTCCACAGGCGTTCACCACAGGGTTGTCTCTTAGCTCGTCGCTTGAGTCATGGCCGGCTTCGGAGGTGATATGGATTCATTCGTGGACCTTGACTTTTACTCAGGATATGGGTTCGGCGTGTGGGACGAAGAAATTCTTCAACTGGGTCGAGATGCGAATAGCTTCTATACACATCTGCAGGCAGTCAAGTCACGCTCCAATAACGACTGGCCAGATCCTATGCGGGGAAATGAGACTGTTTGGAGACGGGACGATCCCGGATACTTCCCCGGATAACCAAGACGCGAGGAATCATTTGATGCTGTATTTAACTGCTAACAAGCAAGGAGTCATACCACACGATACAAGCAGTGAAGCGATGAAACAAGTCAAACCATTTCAGCTTCCACGTCAAGGAGAGGTATAGGGTGACAGACCACACCTCTTCCTACTCAAATCTCACGATGGCTTACACGGTCAGCCAGGGACATGGCAAAAACCACCAGTGGTTGCTCAGCGACGTTCCGACGTGGGGTGATGATGGCTAATGGCTATGGCTGAGGGTGTATTGAAGGATAAACCACCAGGTTCCCCGCAGCTCCAGACCAAGTGGCCTAGACATGGGGGAGGATGAAGGATGCGGGGCCCCGGCATTTTGGGGTTGAGTCGATCTCTGTCAAGTTTGGTGTTTATGGTGAGCGAGCTTCTGCTAGTTGGATAAGCTCACAGAGTATCGATAGCACAGTAGGGATGAGAATAAAGAGATTCTAGGACTCTAGGTTTCTTCAGAGCATCTACCATTCAACGCCCACCATCTCCAGCCATTCATTCATCCCCAGGTTTCGGTACTTCAACACCTCCCCAGACTCTTCCATCCCGTCATGACCTGTTTTCGCGCCATGGCCTGATCCCTCACCCCACCTCACCTGCGGAGTAGTAGCACAAAAAACTTGGAGTTTCCATTGGTAAAGAAAAAAAGCAACAAAAAAAGTTCATGATTGCCAAGCCCCTCTCCGCCTGACCGGGTCTCAGTTAGCCGACATGCCCCGAATGCAGAAAGCAATGCCTCAATAAACAGGCCACGGTCAGCTCCGGAAAATTAACGTGTATGGGTTGTTTCTTATAAGCTTGCAGCTTGCCCCTCATTAATTTACCCCAGAATCTAGAGTCTGTTGATCGTTCGTGGAGAAGCTTGAGTTTGTCTCACTAATACGCGATCACCACCTCGGCTTAACGACATTGCCGAGAATCAACACTTTGAACGACATCTCTTCTTCACAACAATAACTATCACACAAAACCAAGATGCGATACGGACTCCTCGCACCGGCTCTATGCCGGACCCTCGCCCGTAACCCTCGCATCGGGGTCACCATCTGTGAGCGCAGTCTAAGAAAGCTCTCTTCCGCTCGCAACGGCAAGCCATTCGAGGAGGAGAACTGCGGCAACTACAACCCAAGGAACTTTTACCCTGCACGTATCGGAGAAACACTTGGTGGAAAATACGAGCTCATCTCCAAGCTGGGATGGGGAACTGGTTCTACAGTCTGGCTTGCGAGGGCTACATCTTGGTGAGTATCCTCTCACATACGTCATCGTCGACTCTAACAGTCTCAGGCTTCCTTGGCAGGATGACCGTTATGTCTCTCTTAAGATTACAAACAATACTCCTGCCGTTCGAGCAGCGGCACGCAAGGAGCTTGATCTGACAGACCATATCTTCTCTGTCCCAACGTCGCACCCTGGTCGTGAATACATCCGTGGTGTTCTTGATTCGTTCGAGGTTGAAGGACCTCATGGAACTCACCTTTGCATGGCCATGGAGCCTCTACGACAACCCCTGTGGATGCTGGGCCAGCAGAGTGGCCTTACCAGCTGGGTCCAGCCACGCACTATCAAGGCCGTGCTACCAAGTATTCTAAAATCGCTTGACTATCTGCACTCCGAGGCCGGCATCATTCACACAGGTGAGTTTCACAGGAAACATTTCATTCAGACGTCCTTTTCTTACGCCTATATAGATCTCAAGGGTGATCACTTCATGGTCCCTTTTGAAGACACCCGCATCCTCGAAGAGTACGCCATCCGTCAGACAGCCAACCCAGCGCCCTGCCTCCAACGCCATGGTCGGCCCATCTATGAGTCGCGGAACAGCTTCGGCCATCTAAGAGGAGATGTCAGCTACGTCAAGCTCACAGACTTTGGACTTGCCGTCCACGGTAACATGAAACACAACCACGACATCCAGCCCCGAGAGTACACCGCCCCCGAGGTGATGCTCCGGGCCGGTTGGACTTATTCTGCCGATATTTGGAACCTCGGTCTTGTGGTATGTACTCTCCTCTCTTAGCAATACAGTGAGCGTATCTAACTTTAGTCTCAGCTATGGGAGCTCCTCGGCGACGTCAACCTGCTCAGCGGCCGTATCCCCGGCCATTGCAGCTTCTCCAACAAGACCCGTTTCGCCCAAATGATCCGTCTCCTCGGTCCTCCCCCGTCCGAGCTCCTCGCCCGCGCCGACCGAGGAACTCTATCCAAGTACTACAACGACCAAGGCAAATTCAGATACCCAGAGCTCATCCCCAGCGAGATGTTTACGCTCGAAAACTCGACGCCCATGCTTGAGGGCCAGGAGAGATCACTCTTCATCAACTTTGCCCGTCGCATGTTGACTTGGCTGCCTGAGCAGCGTGCTACCGCTAAAGAGCTGCTCAACGACCCTTGGCTTAAATCGGTCGGCCGCCACAGGCCTTGTGGGTTTGGGTATTTAGAGGACACGCGCCTAGAATGAAATTTTTCTTTTGACGCTTCGGTAGGAGTTTGGAATTGTGATTCGGCGTTAGGTTAATGAATCATGCAAGAGATTGTAGGAAGCTATTCCGAGCAGATATCCATTCAGTTAGTGTTTGGGGAACCCCGGAGGAATACAGAATATCCACTGATTAATTAGTTACTCTTAATCTAAGCTGTCTAAACTCTATGGATCCTCCAGCATCCTCATCATGTGGTGATTAGCATAAAACCACGTCGCCAGCTCCGCACTCGGTTGGTCTATCCCCATATCAAATTCTCCCGGCTCAAACTGGTGGTTGGTCCGTGACCCAAACATGGGAATCTGACCTTGTACCGCATCAAGAGCTTGTCCGTTGCTCGAAAGAGGCAGCATTCCTGGACCAGTTGCTACATTTTGATTAAATACCTCCATCTGCGGTACTGATGAAGGTAGTTTGGGGTTTGGTGTGCCGTATCCGGCGGACCCCGTTCCCATCATGGCTTCTGGTGTCGCAGCGGCTCTTATCTTGAAATATTTTACGGCGACGTCATAGAGAGCCTTGAATATGCTGAGCTGCTTCTGGCACATGGAGTACTGGGAGGGTTCCGTCACCATCTCGAGGGTTTGGACCAAGTCTCGCAGACAGGATAGATCAGATGGATCTGACGTCTCTATCATGTGACAGAACAAGACGATGAATGGGATGAAGGGAGATTGGAGAAGGGTCCTTGACAGAAGAGTTAGAACCAGGTCCATCGGCTGGAGGCAAGACTCACCAGTTGACATATAGTAGGAAATAGTTTGACTGAATCTCCGTACTGGTGAAAATCTCAACACACTTTTCGTGCTCTCGAACCGCTTCTCTAGCCGTGGCGATGCACTCGTCGCAAAACACGGAACCTCGGGGTTTGTCAGGCGGGATGCTGCGGTAGATAAGGGTGAGCATGGAGAGGCTAGTCACCCGCTCACTACGGAAGCAAAGCTGGCTCAAGACATTGCCGAGTTTGCGAGATACTTGATCTTCACACTTGATCTAGAATAGCATGCGTCAGTCTCTGGGGCTTAATAGCGGGCGAACGGCTGGCTACTCACCTGTAGGTCGTCCTCGAGGTCCATTAATCTCTTGGTCTCAGCAGCCAGGGCCCTCGCTCGTGTGGTGCGAACACTTGCCGGCTGCGCGAGAGAAGCCGGGCTGTAAATCTCGTCATAGACACGACCCTGCAGGGTGGACATGCCGATCCAGATGGGAAAGGCCTGGCTGAAGAAACTATGACTGAAGAAAGGGTCGTTCAAGACTTCAGGTGTCAAGCTCGGGACGGTAATGTCGTTTTCCCGAATGGTGGAGGAGCGGCCGATACGGAGGGCCAGCATCTTTTCGGTTGTATAGATGCACCAAAAGAGCCTGGTCTTTGAGTTCTTTATCTCTGTCGTTTCTTGGTCAAGCATCATGCTGCTGTGAAGACCAAGGGACTGGCTGAGGTTGGAAGCTGCACTGATAAAGTTCCAGGCAGCTGATGGTTTGCACTTTTGAATGCAGTACAATGACTAGGAGGGATGAGAATGTGAAAACTTTTGTCGAGGAGAGGGAGGGAGACTTGCCGCCATGCACAAGGCCAACACATGCTCGAGCGTTGCGGGCATGTGAAAGGGTAACCTAGAGAGGACCGTCTCTAGACTACTTCGGCATATGATGCCTTGTGTATTGTATTCTTGCTTGAGATTCTCGTCTTCTACTGCGTTGGAGCACTCGCAAAAGAGCCCGTAGAGACCCAAGTAGAAGATGATGAGATCTGCTTCCGTGACGGGCCCCGGAGAGCATACTTTGATGAAATGAGTGGTGAACTGAGGTATCGTCTGCAGATCCATGAGCCAGAGGATCTGAATCGGAGTACTATCTTGGGGAATGTCAGCTGCTGGGACTTGGATGCTTCTGCATACACCCACCTTGAGCCATCCGGAGACACGCCAGAGCCTTTTCAGTTGAAGGCATGGGAAGTTTTCGAAGACTTGTCCCCGGAGGAAGTGGCAAAGCATGTGGATAAAGGTTATCGACAGTATCGGACTGCTGCTTCTGGGCGTCAATGACACCCCTGAGGGCGTTGAGGACAGACGTCATCTCGAGCGCAACCTCGGACGATGAGTTGTTGCTAACCGAGTTTTGGAGAAACTTGGTCGCAAAGACGGCGTGGGCAAACAGGGATGACTCGCCCTCGTACTCTGGCTTGGAAGAATACGGAGGGGATTCACCGATGAAGCTGGGGTCGGAGGGGGTTGGCTCTGAAGATGCAGGCGTTGGGCGGAACGCCGCGGCGCTTTGGGATATCTGGGGATTGAGTGGAGTGCCATGATACTTGGGACCAGGTTGATTGATGCTTAGTTGTTGAATGGTTTGGTTGAGCTCTTCAATTCTGTTGACGATGCGATCAATCTTGTTCTCACTGTCGAATGTAGGCGTGGTCAGCTCAGCACAGCCAGAGGAACTGTCCAGGCGAACTCACTAGATGCTGGATATCAGCACGCGCTGACGTTTTGTCCTTGGCTTTTGACCTGAAGGAAAGATGCATTGTGCCTTGGTCTTGATGCAGTGTGTGCATGGGTATACGCGATCGCATTTGACCTGAAGATGTAAACATGGGGGCCCTACTCGGAATGCGATGCATTGGTACAAAGTCACGTCACACCTTGCGCTGGCGACAGTTCTCGCACTATGGCCATTAGCAAGCTGTCCACAATCCAATCCTTTTTACCGATGCAGAGATAGATAATTACCGCGAGCTTTTCTAAGATGGGTCCCTCGTGCTCCTCAAAATGATCCTGCTGAAAACTGGTATCGTGATTATCGGTATCTGCAGGCGTCTGCAGCCCCTCAGTAGGCGTTGATGTCATGTTCGGTGATAAAGTGGCGCCGTGCCGTGCCGTGCCCTTGTAAGCAACCAAAAAAAAAAAAAAACACGGACCGTTACGGAGCCAAAGAAAAAGCGAAGAATTACAATAAAAAAAAAGAAGAACCGACCGTAATCACATTAAAAGTAGTTTCCCTCACGCACGGGGCACGCGGGATCCGGTCATTCGCCTGCCTCCCTAAGATGCCAGGCAGGCAATCCTTGGCGCGGGGCTCCGGACTACAGAGGTTCCGGACTCCGAAGGTGAGAGACCCTCCCGGACACGGGGTCTTGGCGTCCGGGTCCGAAGCCATTTGAGAGTCAGTCATTGAGATGACGTGAAGGCTTGGAATTTCGGACGGATATGATGTTTAGGAGAGTGAGAGATGATTGGAGACTTCGTAACGAAATCTTGTTGGTTGGAGATGAAGGATGATAAATACTTCTTCGTCCCTGGCTATTGTTTGGGTGGGTGCCAGAATAGCATTTCGTCTTCGCTCCTTGACTCTTTCATTCTTCTCTTTAATTCTTTTCAAGAGGCAGACCACTTCTGGCTCATTCCCTTTTCCTTCTTTTTCTTCTTCTCCCTCGCCCTCCCAATTACATAACAATCAACCCCACCATCACGCGCCAACATCTCCCATGGCAGCAAAAACCGCGGGTCAGAAGGCTCGCGACCCCGAAAAGACTTCGGCTCTCAAGTCATTCATCGTAAGTCAACATATTTACCATGCGCATCTATTAGCTAACGTGCAATCCAGCGAGTCTTTCGATATGGCACCCCTAAGCTCTACCTTCTCGAAGCGATTGGCGTCATCGGAGCAATCGCATCCGGAGTCGCATTAGCCATGGTCAACGTGGTCATCGGACAATTCATCACTCTTCTCAATGACTTTACGACTTCTGGATCTGTTCCCAAAGGCTTCATGGCTGCTGTGGAAAAGACTGCGTGAGTCCAATAACCGTTGCTTTTGGTAGTGCACCGCTAACAAGACCAGCCTCTACTTCGTCTACGTCGGCATCGTTCGACTCGTCTCGACCTACGTATACGCTTCCCTATTTACCTACGTCGCATACCACCTCACTCGAAATATCCGTCGATCATACCTCAAGGCTGCCTTTAGTCAAGAGATCGCCTTCTTTGACCAAGGCGTCGCCGGTTCCATCGCGATGCAGGCAACATCCAACGGCAAGCTGATCCAGTCGGGAATAGCAGAGAAGCTTGGAATTGTTATTCAATCCATCGCCACATTCATCGCCGCCTTTGTCATTGCCTTTATCAGCCAGTGGAAGCTTACGCTTATTTTGATCTGCATCGTTCCCGCGCTGATCCTCATTGTCGGCACCCTCTCCGTCCCTGACGCCCAGATCGAGACCAAGATATTAAAGATTCAGGCCCAAGCTGGAGGTTACGCCGAGAGCATCTTTGGGGGTATCCGTACCGTCCACGCCTTTAGTCTTCGGTCACGAGTCGTTGCCAAATTCGACACCTACCTGCAGGATGTCTTTCGTGAGGGAAAGAAGAAGAATGTGCTGTACGGATTCATGTTTGGTGGCGAGTACTTTGTTGTGTACAGTGGTATGGGCTTGGCCTTTTGGCAAGGCATCGCCATGATCGATCGCGGCGAGGTCTCTGACATTGGCAAGGTCTTTACGTGAGTTGAACGACCCTAGAACACAAGACGGATACCTGTACTAACCTCAGATAGAGTCCTGATGTCTGTCATCATTGCTGCTGCAACCATCAGCATGATTGCTCCTCACTTTGTGGCCTTTGGTCGTGCGGCATCAGCTGCCACCGAGCTTTTCATCTTGATTGACCGCGAGTCCGAGATCAACCCATTTGACGAGTCTGGAGACAAGCCTGTGAACCCTCATGGAGTCATTGCTCTGAAGGGAATTGGCTTCAGCTATCCGACCCGCCCCGATGTCAAGGTCTTGGAGGACTTTAGTCTGGATGTCCCAGCTGGAAAAGTGACGGCCCTCGTCGTAAGTATCACCTACTCACTCAAAGCATCATGCATTAGATTGACACTTCCAAGGGCCCAAGTGGTTCAGGAAAAAGTACCATCATCGGTTTGCTCGAGCGTTGGTATAACCCAGCCACTGGCACCATCACACTCGACGGCACGGATATCAAGAAGCTCAACTTGTCTTGGCTACGGACCAACGTCCGCCTTGTTCAACAGGTAAATACCCAAAGCCCATGCTATGCGATGCTATTCTAACATGTGTCCAGGAACCTGTTCTATTCAACGGTAGCGTTTTCGAAAACATCACCAACGGTCTAGTCGGAACCCCTTACCAATTTGCCTCCCGCGACGAGCAAATGACTCGGGTAGAGCACGCAGCCAAGATGGCTTTTGCTCACGACTTCATCATGTCTCTTCCTCAAGGCTACGACACACGTATCGGTGAGAGAGGCGGTCTTCTCTCGGGCGGTCAGAAGCAAAGAATCGCCATCGCACGAAGCGTCATCTCGGAACCCAAGATCTTGCTCCTCGATGAGGCTACCAGTGCCCTTGACCCTCACGCAGAAACCATCGTTCAACAAGCACTCGATAGCGCTTCTAAGAATCGCACCACCATCGTCATTGCGCATAAACTGGCAACCATCCGAAACGCTGACAACATCGTCGTCATGTCCAAGGGCAAGATTGTCGAACAAGGTCGTCACAGTGAGCTTGTGGCTCTAAACAATGCCTACGCAAAGCTCGTCATGGCACAGGATCTCTCTCCTTCTGGGAATGGACAAGATAGCGATCAGTCATCCGATGGTGAGACGACAAAGGGCAACGAAGTCGAACCGGTGCAGTCTTTGGCAAAGCTAAAGACGGTTGAAGCTCAGCATCTGGCTTCGCTCAAGGACCGCGAGGATCACGAGCTCTACAACAAGACGGGTCTCATTCACAGTATCGCAAGATTCATCGTTGCCACCCCGAACCTGTGGAACTGGTACTTGTTGATCTTGGTCACCTGCACTGCTGGAGGTAAGTACTCTCCCGAGAGGTTGGTCTGAACTTGCTAACATCTGAATAGCTGCTGTTTTCCCTGGACAGGCAGTTCTTCTTGGAAAGGTCATGACTGTATTTACCAGTCCGAACATGGTCTCGCGCGGAAACTTCTTCTCTCTCATGCTGTTCGTCCTAGCTATCGGATCCCTCTTTGTATATTTCATTCTCGGATGGGCAACAAACGTGATTGCACAGGTAAGTCATTGACCTTCTATTCATATGACAGAAGCTGATGCTATTCAGACATTAAACATCAAGCTTCGAAAGGAGATTTTTGACCTCACCCTTCGTCAAGACTTACGATTCTTTGACCGAGCCGAGAACACTGTCGGAGCACTCATCAGTCGTCTCGATTCCTACCCTCAAGCCGTTCTAGAGCTCATGGGCTTCAACGTGGGACTCGTCCTCCTGTCGGCCATCAACATCCTCGCTTCCAGTGTCTTGGCTCTGGCGGTTTCGTGGAAACTCGGTCTCGTCGGAGTGTTTGCCGGTATCCCGCCAATGTTGCTATCTGGCTACGCGCGGATTCGCCTCGAGACAAAGATGGACACGGACATGGGCAAGAGGTTTTCGGCTAGTTCCTCGGTTGCTTCAGAGACTGTTACTGCGATCCGTACTGTTTCGTCTTTGGCTATTGAGGATACCGTCTTGACAAAGTACACCAACGAGCTGGACCAGGCCATCAGTCAAACTGCGCCTTCCATGTTTCACATGATGATTTGGTTCTCCATGACGCAAGCTGTCGAGTACTTTATCCTGGCTCTCGGTTTCTGGTGGGGATCCAAGCTGGTCCACGACGGAGAGATTTCATTTTATCAACTCATGGTTTCTTTCATGGGTGTGTTTTTCTCTGGACAAGCGGCGGGACAATTGTTTAGTTTTGCAAGCAGTGAGTTTTAAGCCTTTCTTTCACCTGGAAGTTGAGAGAATCAAGTTACTGACGAGAACAAGGTTTCACCAAAGCCAACCAGGCGGCAAACTACTATTTCTGGCTCAAGGAGCTGGAACCGACGATCCGCGAGACTGAAGACAACAAGGAGAAGGGCCCTGTCAATGGTTGCAAATCCTATGATTTTGAGCATGTGCAGTTCTCTTACCCGCTGGCTCCTGACAACCGTGTACTCAAGGGTGTTTCCCTCCAGGTACGTGAAACTTGACTTTTTAATCTACTTGAAAAACAATATCTAACAGCTCTGGATTGCAGATTAATCGTGGCGAATTTGTGGCCTTTGTCGGTGCCTCGGGCTGTGGCAAGAGCACCATGATCTCCCTCCTTGAACGATTCTACGACCCAACCAGCGGAACCATCACCATCGACTCAGCAGCTCCTCTATCGTCCATCAACCCTCTGACATACCGCAACCATGTTGCTCTCGTGCAGCAGGAACCCACTCTCTTCCCTGGAACCATCCGCGAGAACGTCTCGCAGGGAATGGATATCGGTGTTGATGAGACTGTTCCCGATAACGTCCTTGAAGAAGCTTGTCGAGCTGCCAATGCGTGGGACTTTGTCTCTTCTCTTCCTGAAGGTCTCGGTACGCCATGTGGTACAAGCGGAAGTCAACTCTCTGGTGGACAACGTCAACGTATCGCCATTGCACGTGCTCTCGTCCGCAAGCCCAACGTCATCCTCCTCGACGAGGCTACTAGTGCATTGGACACTGAATCTGAGCGTATCGTTCAGGCGGCTTTGATGGAGGCAGCCTCAACTGGTGATCGAATCACCATTGCTGTCGCTCATCGGTTATCCACTGTACGAGAGGCGAACCGCATCTTTGTCTTTTACGGTGGTAGAATCATCGAGGCTGGGACGCATAATGAACTGATCGAGCAGGGTGGCATGTATTCCAAGATGTGTGAAGCTCAGAAGTTGGATCGTGGAGTTTAGACTTGATAATCATTTGAGGGGGGTGTAGGGTAACATGTACGGATAGAGGAGTTTTGGTGAAGATGGTTCACATAGATTGATATTTAAATATGTCGGTATAGACTCTTTATAGAAGGATGGGGCATTAATTAGATTCACTTTAGCTCTATGGATAATACCAAGGAGTAACATATTCTTCTTCATTATAATAGATATTTACTCAAGCCCATCATAGATATGCCACAATTCTTACCCGACGCCACCTACAATAAGATCCGGCTGAAAGTTCAGGACTCGGCCGAAAAGAAGAAATTGCTCAACTGCCGAAATTCATACATCCTACTCCGTACCCTGTGTCCCTATGACACCATCTCACAAGTTATCTAAGCCATCTTCTACACCTCATTGATTATCTCGTAAGCATCAAGCAAGGGCCAAGTCCCGGCTCCAGCCCCCGCCGAACTGACCCCTGAGCGAACCATGCTTTCAACAAATGCAACCCTACACGGCCGAAATGCCTCCTTCTACGCCGACGAAACCAAGCTACTCAGGGCCACCGACTCTTGCAGGGGTTTAAGCGGAGATCGACTTATCTGGGGTTATCATCTCCTACTGCCGTGCCATTCGCAGCAACCACAACGGCTGCTAAGAGAGCCGCCACTAACTCGGCACACATCTTTCGCCACCGGCTTATGCGGAGACTAGGGGAAAGGAGGCTCTGTAGCATTCATTGCATTGCATCCTTGGCCCTTCATCTCCGTCGACGCGTCAATGCCATGCTTGTTCTGGACTTGGCAGCCGAGGCATCTCAAGGACATGACTTGCATCGTGGTCTAGCGGTAAAGTCAGATCCACAGATCGTCAAAGAAGTAAAATAAAAAAATTGTTATAAAAGATGGGAGGATCCGGACCGTTGCTGATCATCATCCATCGGTCGCTAATCGACAGCCGTCGTTCATCCTTCGTTCATTCATTCATTCATTCGTTCACTTACACGGGTCTTGATCAACGTCTGCGCCATGAGAAACTCTCTCCTTTACGGTCTCTTGGCCGCTCCGGCTTCTGTCTATGCCGTTGCCCTTACCGGCTATGAGTACATTGTTGTGGGCTCTGGTGCTGGTGGTGGTCCTCTGGCTGCTCGTCTCGCTCTGGCCGGTCACAAGACTCTTCTCATCGAGGCTGGTGATGACCACAACACGGTCAACTACACGGTCCCCGCCTACTCTGCCAACGCCTCTGAGGACCCCGAGATTTCCTGGAACTTCTTTGTAAATCACTACGCCGACGATGCACGACAGGCCCGCGACTACAAGGCCACCTATGAGACCCCCGATGGAGGCGAGTACACTGGTCTTAACCCTCCCAAGGGTTCCAAGCTCAAGGGAACTCTGTACCCTCGTACTCAGGCAATCGGAGGATGCACAGCTCACAACGCTCTGATTGCTGTGTATCCTCATCAGTCTGACTTTGAGTACATCGCTTCTCTTACTGGCGATGACTCTTGGTCCGCTGAGAACATGCGCAAGTACTTTGTCAAGATGGAGGAGAACCGACACCTGCCCGCTGGACAGGATGGTCATGGCTACGATGGCTGGTTGAGCACTGAGACTGCTCCTCTTAGCATCCCTCTTGGTGATGAGCAGCTCCTCAGCCTTCTCAGTGGAGGCGCCGTCGCTCTGACTGAGGTGAGTGGCACCAACATCACCATGGACGATCTTATTGCCGGCGATGCCAACGCCAACACTGCCACCCGCGACAAGAACCCTGGATACTACCAAATTCCCCTGTCTTCTCGTGAGGCCAGCCGTATCGGACCTCGTGAGTTCATCCTCTCTGTCCGAGACGCCACCTTTGAGAATGGCACCAAGAAGTACCCTCTCGATGTGCGAACCAACTCCTATGTCACCAAGGTTACTTTCGATAACTCCAAGCCTCCTCGTGCTACTGGTGTCGAGTTCCTTGACGGCAAGCATCTCTACAAGGCCAGCCCTCTGAACACCGGTGCCGCTGGTAAGAAGGGTAGTGCCAAGGCTTCCCGTGAGGTTATCGTCGCTGGAGGTGTTTACAACACCCCTCAGATCCTCAAGCTGAGCGGTGTCGGCCCTGCCGATGAACTGAAGAAGTTCAAGATCCCCGTCATCTCCGATCTTCCTGGTGTTGGAACCAACCTCCAGGACCACTACGAAATCACCGTCCAAGGTCGCCCTCCCCAGAACTTTACCGCGTTCGACGGCTGCACTTTCAGCCTGTTCACCGACGAGGACCCTTGCCTTGACCGTTGGAGGGCCCCCGTTGATGGTGACCACGGCATCTACTCTTCTTCCGGTCTTGCTGCTGCCATGTTCTACAAGAGCACTGCTACTGCCAAGGATGAGTTTGACATCTTTGCTTTCGGTGGTCCCGTCAACTTCCGAGGTTACTTCCCTCAGTACGCCGTCAACGCCACCATTGAGCACGACTGGTTCTCCTGGGCCATCCTCAAGGCTCACCCCCGCAACACTGCTGGCGAGGTTACTCTCCGCTCTGCCGATCCCCTTGACGTCCCTGACATCACCTTCAACTACTTTGACACGGGCAGTGGAGAGTCTGCCAAGGATCTTCAGGCCCTGTACGAGGCCGTTGAGCTCACCCGCGCGGCCTTTGCCGGCCAAGCCGTCCCCATCACCGAGGTTCTCCCCGGCAAGGATGTGACCTCTCAGAAGGACATTGAGACCTACATCAAGGACACTGCTTGGGGTCACCACGCTTCTTCCACCTGCCCCATCGGTGCTGATGATGACCCGATGGCTGTTCTCGACTCCAAGTTCCGCGTGCGAGGTGTTGCTGGCCTCCGTGTTGTGGATGCTTCTGTGTACCCTCGTATCCCCGGTACTTTCACTGCCGTGTCTACGTTCATGGCTGCTGAGAAGGCTGCCGATGATATCTTGGCTGCTCTGAAGGAGGAATAAGTGATGACGGTGAACCATGTATGAGTAGGGAAGGTGTTTTAGCGTTAGCGAGCAAGATGTTATAATAATAAACCCAATTATAAGAGATTACACGTGCCAATGTGCCATGGACCTTGAAGTGGAATTTCCAAATTAAGTAGGTGGCTGCTAAGATAAGTTTAATCTGCCTCTAATATCACCAAGATGTCACCAGTGCTGCTCGTGGGGCAAGGGTCCACAGAGATCAGCAGTCAATGCACATTGCAACTCATCAGTTGTGGAGGCATAAGGTACCTGATATTATTAGCATTTGGCCCTCAGAGACCACCTTCTCTTTTGGTACATGATAGACTTCCTTGAGCTGCAAGTCGTACATGGTTGGTTATTGGCAATATGCTTCCAGTTGTGAAGTCCCGTGTCTATTAATTATTCTGCCCGAGTATCTAGTCTCTCTCAAAGTGACTCCCGCTTTTCTCAAATAAGTACAAAAGAATGTCGTGATCTGTAGTTCATGTAGTATGTGCATAATCTGTTTACTGCATCTTCTCACTGTTGCCAGTGACTGTTCGCCTTAACCCACGGCTGGGGTGAATGCAACTCCTCCTCGCTCTCATTTCGTCCTGTAGTTGTAATCTGAACTTCTCTCTTAACACCAATACCATACTCCTTTGCCGCGCCAGAACCAGTAGTACTGGGCTTACCATCTGGCATGCCGTCGCGACCAACAGAGGAAAGTGTGTATGCATTGTGTCCCGAGAAATATCCCTCGGTTCCAGTGCCGGTGTTACGGGGTGCTGAGAGTCCGTAGCCCGAGGGTGGCATGGAAATGGGCTTGCTGGTGAGTCCGAGGCGGAATGCAACCAGCTTGAGGAGTGGTCGTAGGGTTGCGAGACTACCAGCTGTGATAGCCAGTCCTTGCTCAATCGACGACCAGATGGCAATGTCGAGTGTGTTCCCTGGTGGTCAAGTTAGTTGATGGGCGCAGTGAGAGAGAATACAAAGGTACTCACAAAGGAAATCATCCTCCCTGAACTTGGGTAGGTATGGGAATCGAGCGATAACAGCCGAGCTTGCCCTGCATTTTTCATCAGCATCTTGACCCCCAAAAGAGGCGAGATAAACTTACACGCAGCCCATTGCAAGAAGAGGAATCAGCATCAACTTGGTCTTCTTGTGGAGTTGCAACTTCCAGACAATGAGTCCAGGAAGAAGAGCAAAGATGAAATCGGAAATGACGGCAAAGACACTGTAAAGGGTTGCCAGAGCGATGACGACGTTGACATTGACACACTTTCCAGGTTGTTCCTCGTTCCAGAAATATGACATGGGGCTGCATTGGAAAAGAGTGACGAAGAAGAAGATGATGCCAGATAGCGTGGTCGACATCATGGCTAGGTAGATTACCCAGCGATGGATCTTGCTCGTCGTGACGCGGAGGAGGAACCAGCCGATGGAGAGTTTGGATGATACCATGGAGAGGGCGTACCAAAGGTAGCAAAACCACCAGCACTATGTCCGAGTTAGATGGTGTTGAGATGTGATGATGCAGGAACAGGTAGGTTACCATTTTGGCCGTTTGGATTTGCTCCAATTCAAGATCTTTATGGTGACGTCCGGTGCCATAGGTGACGCCCGTCATGGAGAAAGAGGCATATAGAGTAAAGAAGACCTGGAAGAAGATCAATGCCAAGTCAGAAAGCGAAACTTTGTGTAGCAAGGATGATGATCCAACATACCGTTCCAACAACCATCAACCAGTCGTCAGTACCAAACGCTTTTACCATGATACTCCTAACATAGGCTCTCAAAATCATGGAAATAAGGGCCGCGGTCAAAAAGGCAATGTTGACGGCCATGAGCTCCGGCCCTCGATTCTCAATCTCGGTCGCCATGATGGGCCAGAAAATTGTTGGTTTGACGAGAAACAACGACGACACACCCCAGAACTGCTCTGGCAGTTCGGGAGGCCGGGGGGCATTTTATGTAAAACTCAATTCTTGCAGATGTCCGTGCAAGATAATCCCAGGCAGTCGGGGAATATTAGTAGCATCCTGATCCATTTCCGGCAGTGGGCGCAGTTTGTCCCGATGCTACGGTACAGCGGAATGGGAGACGCAGGAGTATGCATGCAATCTTTTTCCATGTGGGAACCTTCGCAGAACACACGGACAAGACCAAGTCTTCAGGAGAGAGAGACAAGAACTAACTCCATAAGCCGAGGCCCGCAACCGTTGAGAGTCCGAACACCCCCCCGGTTCAAACTACGGCTCCGGAATGACCCCGACGTGTGTCAACGGCCGGTTGATGTTGCGGGCCGACTAGTCAAATCAGGTAGGCTTGGCCGGGACACCTCGAGAGACTAGTTCCGCGGAAAGGAGTTGAACCCCTGGCGTTGTTTTGCGAGCAGCGAAACACGGCCAAGGGGGGATGGGGGGGATACACTAGCAATGCAGAACCACATGGAATAAGACCTAGACTTGGACCCAACGTCCGATCGATGTCACCTTGTAATCCCTGCGCGTGGTTATAAATTGTTTGAGTCATGAACCGTTACCCAAAAAGAATGCCGAGAGAAGTCTTGGCTCGACAAGGGTTATGACAGTGACCCGCAGACATGGGTAGTTCCGTCAAACTCAGGGGCATTTTTTCTGTAGGCGAGTCATTTCTCATCGCTATTCAATTCCCAAAAATGGAAAAGATATTCAGATTCTGTTTCATCTTGGCCTTGTCAGATTGTCAGCATCGGTCAACTCGCCTTCAAGACTTTCGGCCAAGTGTCAGGTCATTATCTACGTCGATCATGCGTTAAAAAAATTTGTCAAGAGAAATCATGCCACAAGTCTAGAATGAGTGGAAAAAGCCATCAAAGTAGGGAGGCACGTCTAGAAGCAAGTTCATGCTCTTTCTAGAACCCTGGTACAGTTAATAAACGTGACCTTGCCTGTCTGGTGCGTGCCAAGACTGTGAGGCTCAAGGAATCTGGGGTGAGGCTGGATCAACACATTGAGCGAAAGTTTAATCTTATCGAATTCGGGTCCATGATGTAATGAAGCCGATGGCATGTGACCTTCTCCGATAAGATAAAAGATCAATCAAGGGTAGATAGCTTTGATATGGCCCCAGAGTGTGGACAATGCTTATGGTGAATTGCAAATGGCAGTGAGTGAGTGGACAGCGGACAATGGGCAGCGGGCTGGGGACGAGAAGATCAGGAAGAAAACGATGGAGAAAATGGGTCAAGATTGTCGATCATGATGACTAACAAGGTTCATAGGATAGTCTAGACTCTAGACTATCCACGTTGAGACCAAGTGAAGCCATATGTGAACTGACTTTCAGGCTTGACGCCAATCTGTTCTCACGACAACCATGATCGAGACCAAAAAGACAAATCCCCGCGTCTCTCTGTCGCATTCTAGGTGACCCTTCTTTCATCAGTCACCATGGAGTCTCCACCGAAGCCTTCGTCCCAGTAAGGAGACACCAACAATGAAAAGATCAATGCGGTCAAACGCCTGCTCGATGAGACAGAGACAACCCCTGGCAAAATGACGGCTCTTCTCGAATCTTCAGGAATCTACCTCCAACCCAGAATCCGATCAAGTCGAAGACGACTTGTCTGACGAAGATGACCCATGGCTCAATGCTACGGCACGGCCCGGAGTTGCCGCGAACCGCCAACACGGCATCTCCGAGGCCGAGGTATCCAACGGTCATGCCGCAGAATACTACTAGGAGAGAAATACCCACGACCCTAATTCATGGGAATATGCGCTAGCTCTGGCTGAACAAGATGATGAAGTGGCACACACCGCATCAGTGGGCACAAACCCATGCCTCAGTTGCGTCCTCTGCCCATGTCGTCTCCTTGCTACCATTGGAAAGTCGTGTGCCGATATTCCTCGGAATATGCGCAAATCTGGCAATGCCGACACTGAAAAAGGACCTGAAAGTTCCAGAGGGCTTGGCGATGGTGTTGTTGATGTTGAACCTATGAAGGAGCAACGCCTCAGGGAAAGTTCGTTGCTGAGACTAAGAAAGCCCTCGACGATTTTCTCGAGCACGTCCAGCTCGGCGGAAATCTCTCAGCCATGGCTAATTGAGGCGGTTTCACACCCACGGGCCTACCAAGCCTTTTGAAAAAGTTATTCACAACGGATGAATGGCTCGGCATGTCCACGCCATAGTAATGCGTCAAGAAGTGTACCCTTTATGTTCTTCATCTTTGCTTACTTGCTTCGCATAAAGTCTGCATCGTTATCCAACCTTTCCCAAACGGCCTGGTTTAATGCCAAAGCCACGATAATATCCCCATTGTGCTCCCGAGGTGAAATAAAGAATCCAAGGCCATCAACTAGATTTGTTGGGGTAAATGGAACACATGCAATAGTCGGTGCAACCTCAAACTCGGCCCCTTCACATAGGGAGTATTTGTTCCAAGCCGTTGTGATTAACTAGTTGGTTCCAAAAGCCACTGTTTGCCGAATATCTTGTTTCCGAGGCCGTGCTGTCACTCAATTTCCCAAGTTGCGCACCTTTTCTGGATAGACGGCGCGTGTTGTGGCATGTATGGCCTTGGCAATTCGCCAGAGTGGTGCGTCTACCAGATCAGACGCCGAGAACTAAACTGATGGCGTAACAACAGCGCTTGGGAAGTAAGGCTGAGGAAGACCAATCTTGGAAGAAAAATCAATGCTGGTGAAGAAGGCGCATGGATGCAAGGCCGACGAGGTTTGCGTCTGTAATCTTGCCATCTGCGATCGCTGCCATATGTGAGCCGATAGCGCCATAAATGTCGACACCCAAGAGTCGCCGTCGGGACTCGTTGCACTTGATTTCAAGGCTGCGAGTTCTGACGATGTAAACCGTATCTCCCGACCAACTACCGGGTAGGTGCTTCAGTATAGGTTCCTTGATGCTATCGTGCACCACAACAACCCTATATATCTCGGCCAGATGACGGAAGAGTTGCAAGCAGCCTCCAGCGCCGGCCATGACGCTAGCAAGTCGAATGCCAGTCCCTCGCCGATCAATGGAACGGATCCCGCTCAAGGTGTCGATAGTAAGACGGCCTGTCAGTTGCGGGCAATAGTCCAGGAGGCAACTCAGAGCTCGGGTTAATATCTCAATTGGGGCAGGCTTGAGACATGTATCCGAGGATTCGTACACCCAAACAATGCCAACTGGTATGATAGGGGAGCCAAGATCAGCTGGGCCTTGAGAACAATACCTACCACATGTAACGGGAAGGATGGGGCCTACTTTGATATTCTTCTCTCCATCATACTCGTGGGAACTGCCATGACGTATGTTCTGCCCATTGAACACAGCGGGTTCGAGGTGGAGCACATTCGGCTTGGTCATATCGGAGGCCTGCCCGCTATCGCCTCGGGTTTCGAGGTGATTTTGCTCCATGGCTCAAAGTCTTTCAAGGACCTTAAAAGAACGGCAGGGAGGCCAGAGTCGTACTGGGATAAGAGCAGGATTTTTCGACAACCAGGGTGCTAGGAGAGCTGTATAGATTCAGGAAGTTGAGTAAAGAATCTTAGAAACAGCACACTCTGGTGGATACACGTACATATCTTCATGGTCTGGGCCACGCCAAGGTGATTTGGTTATTTTCACCACACCGCTCTCCAACTTAGGTTTAGGAGTTTTCGGAGCGCGGGGGTGCCGAGGCATCTGTCAGATTGTTTGCGTACTGTTGAGGGGTAGAGGCTCTAGGTATTGTTATTTTCAAGATACCGAGGCATACTACCGGAGAAAAGGGGAAACACGGGTCAGGCATGCTACCTCAATGGGTAGGGAGTGCCATCTAGTCTGCCAGTCTCTATCCAATCAGACATGCTTGGGACGAGGAGTTCCCCGGATGGACCCCAGACTTTACTATACCGAGACTTGACATAAAAGTGGTGGCTTCATCTCCCCGCGTCGCTCGGTTGTCGGTTGTATGCGAGTGCTACGTAGATCAGCCGCACTTACGGAACGCTTGGCTCGGGCATGGCAAGGGGTGTCAAGGCGTTTGCACTTCTAGGACCGTCTGTATCCAAGGCAAAGCTGCTCTCTGAGATTCCCTCTGCACTATATTGTTGTACCAAGTCGTATTACTTACGGTTCTGCTATCTAGGGCACAGCATGTTATCGATATTAACAGCGCCTTGAGGAATGGGTCCCTAGCTATCGTATCCCGTGATAACCCTTACGAGAAGACTATTCCTCCGTCAACGATCACACACTGCCCAGTAATAAAGGCAGCGTCCTTTCCGACAAGAAAACTAACACAGCCAGCAATATCCTCCGGACTGGGTGCCTTCTTCATAGCTATGCGATCTTGGACACCTTTCTCCCAAGCGACGCCCTTTGGCACGCCGAGTTTCTCCGAAAAGGCGGCATCAATCTGATCCCACATCTGCGTCTTGATCATACCCGGGCAGTAAGCATTGACGTTGATGCCGTGAGGAGCGAGGTCCTGAGCCACAGCCTGCGTCATCCCTCGGACGGCCCATTTGCTCGTCGAGTAGGCGAGTGCAGCGGGCTGACCCCTATAGCCAGCAATGGAGCAGGCGCCCACGATCTTGCCCCCCTTTCCCTGCTCAATCATCTGCTTTGCCGCCTTCTGGTAGCACAGGAAGACGCCCGTTGTGTTGACGGACATGACCTTGTTGAATTCCTCCACGGGGAGGTCCACGATACCCTTCATGGAGATGATGCCGGCATTGGCCACCATGACGTTGATCTCGCCAAAGCTGGAGACGGTCGAGTCGATGATGGTTTGGACGTCTTGCTCGACGCTGACGTCACCAGTTACGATGATGGCCTTGCGAGATTTTGCTGTGATGGTTGATTGCACCTCCTCAAGGGCGGCCTTTTGAGATGCCAAGTCATTGAGCACAATGTCAAAGCCGTCTTCGGCCAGGCGTATCGCAATCGTGCGTCCGATCCCCTGCGACGCTCCAGTAACCACTGCAGAGGGCATGATGGAAGGACGGCAAGAAGCAGACGGTGATTTCTAAAAGAGCTATAGAAGTGATTGATTGCCTTTGGCTGGCCTAGCTGGTCTTGGAAGCTGGAGTGTCTGGTTGTTGATAGTTGATGATGAGGTAGACTCTTTCGTACCTCTTTAGTAGTTTCTGCCTTCGACGAGCAATATGAGGTTGGTTATCGACAATAAAGTCCACATGCAGCCCTCAGCAGAACGACAAGCCGAAGATGGCGAGAATACCGAATGTCCCGAACACGTTACATCGGGCTCTGCGCGTACCCCAAGTACCCGTGACGGGCATGGACGTGTTGAGGACCGGACCGAAGCAAGTAAAGGTACTAGTCAGCGTAGAGATCAGTTGATCTTGTCCCTGGTCGTTGATATCGGCAGAGTTGGAGATATACCGAGTGCCGAGTGCCTAGTGCCGAGTGCCTAGTGCCGAACGCGCCCCGAGTTTCCGTTTCGCGTCTTCGCCTCTCATCAAGGGGTCAGGCGGTAGGCTCGGCACCTTTTCAGGCGAAAAGGGTTTCCTAGAAGCTTCGGATGCAGTCGCGAGGTCCGCCCCATCCTCGTCATGAGTGCCACATGCATATATTGATAATGGTTCCTCAGCCCTTCGCAGCCCTTGGCTTCACTAACCAGACACATTCGAAATCCATATCTTCTTGTCATTGAAACTACTCGAGCAGTCCATATCTCATTTCTGCCATGGAGATACCCACCCCCAAGGCCACAGTCACGGTTCGAGTTATCGACTCGACCGCGCGAATTGTCGTTCCCAACGACTTTGCAGACAAGCCAATAAAGGGAAATGAGTTTTTAAACTGCCCTTCGTTCATCTTCTTAATAGAGCATAGCTCCGGACGACGCCTCTTGTTCGATCTCGGGGTCAGGACAGATCTTGATCAGTTGCCGCCAGCCATCCAGGACTACTTCCAGAAAACGAATGCGAAAGTGAGTGTTGAGAAGGATGCGTTTACCATCTTGGAGGAGAACAACGTGGACCCAAGGAGCATTGAGGCTGTCTTCTGGAGCCACTGGCATTGGGATCATGTTGGTGATCCTTCGCGATTCCCTTCGTCCACTACTCTAGTAGTCGGCCCTGGCTTCAAGCAGATATTTGTGCCTGGATATCCCACAAACCCTCAATGCCCGATACTGGAGACCGACTACGAGAATAGAGAGTTGAGAGAGCTCGACTTCAACACGGATGATGCAGTCAAGATCGGGAACTTTAGCGGCATTGACTATTTTGGCGATGGCAGCTTCTATCTCCTCGACGCACCGGGCCACACCATCGGTCATCTCTGTGCCCTCGCCGCTACCACCATGTCACCACCTTCATACATCTTAATGGGTGCTGATGCTTGCCATCACCCTGCCGAGATGCGACCTTCCAAGTGGCTTCCACTCCCCGAGGAGATTCGTCCGAACCCGTTCAAAGGATTGAAGGGTTATTGCCCAGGGGCTGCTTTCGAACACCTTTTACGGAACGGAGATGGAAAGCTGCCATTCTACGGGCAGAAGAGACCAGGAATGGTCCTTTGTGACCCAGACGTTGCCGACCAGACAATCGTGAAAATCCAGGAGGCTGATGGAAACGGGAACATTCTTGTTGTTCTAGCGCATGACCCGCACATCAAGGACCATGTGCCGCTCTTCCCAGACACCATCAACGACTTTCTCACTCAAGAGTGGCATAAGACAACAAGATGGACGTTTTTGTCTGACTTCAAACCTGCTCTGCGAGAAGGAGTTGTGCTCGAAAAATAGATGAGGAAACTAGGTATGATTTCACATGACGCCTAACAATTGCGTGTCGGTTGACGACGGAATGGAATTACGTATCATTTATATGCCCTATATAGCACTGCTATAACTACTGTTCGCGTGCCAACTACGAGTTTCAACAAGCCTCATCTGATCGGGAAGCCGAAGCCTAGAGATAAAGATGAACACAAAGAGAAGCAAGTTGCAGAAATAGACATAGGGGACCCAGTGAGATTATAATGTTAAGCAGAACATCTCCTACTGGCGATAGATGAACACAATATTGCGGCGGGGAGAATTGGCAAAAGTGCAGGCTAATAACTCAAGCTCGAACATGTGTGATTTTTCGTAGCTGGAAGCGGGAAAAGAGAATCAACGCCAGTGACTGGCTCCCAAAGTAATGATGAATCATTTTACACCACCTTGAAAAAGGTACAAAAGTCAAAGGCTTCAGGCCTAAGACGATCTCCCTTAAACGCCTTTGGACCACAGCTTCCACTCCCAAGGCCATGCTGAGCAAAGTCCAGGTTCAGCACAGCCTCATCCAACTCTGTCAACTCGTGTGGATGACAAGACCTGTCGAGGTCGGCCGTGGAGTGTTTCCTTAAAGAAAAGTTAAAGGGTGCATTCATACGCACCTCCAAGGTGACGTTTTTGGATCTTATCCCAACCCGGCGTACATCAGTCCTGTTTCCATTCTCCTGTGGCCACTCGTAGTTGGTGGAAAGATTGTCGATTGACTCATCCCATCGACCAAACCTGGCGGCTTGCTTCTTGTCCCGATAGGACTCTCCCGGACCTCGGCCGAACCATGTTGCTCCATCATATTCCTTCGGGAGCGATATCGTCAGTCCTAGGCGCGGGATATGGGTTGGGGTGTTGCCCGAAAAATGTCCCACTGCGCGGATGGACAAGTTACCAACACCAAGCGTGTATGTGAGCTCGGCATTGCATGACCACTCTAGGACAGGAGGGGCGACTCTGACGTTGACCTTGACTATTGCTGTGTTGTCGTCATCATCAATAGACCAAGACCATCTTTGGACATGCATTTTGGCCTCAGAAAGCCTGAATTTCAACCATTCTTTGCCATCGCCGCCGAAGCCATGATCATTTTGAGTCAGGGCACGGTACAACCCCAACTCCGGGCCCTTGGAGAAGACGATGCCTGTTTCGTTAGCCCAGGCCAAACCTCCATCAATCAGATTGAAGTTGAATGTCTGTCCAAACGCTGGCCATGTCACAGCCAAGCCACCGCAGTACTCATGGATTGACGGCGCGCTGTTGTTACTCGCCACCACCGGCGGAAGTACGGTTGGATGGCGCTCGAATAAGGGAATCTGAGCCCAAGCAACTTCGTGGCCTTTGGGTGCCCAGCTGGTGCCGTGTTTGAGATGAAAATGAATAGACAGCCAAGTTTCTTTATCAAACATACTTGCTTCACTCGGTAGGTCGATGACTGCCTCTTTACCTGCAGCAATTCTTGGGAGAGCAAGCTTCGTGGGCTCAGTATTTCCCGACTCCTGAACCAGATGCCAAGCGGCGGAGAGGTGGTCGAGATCCACAAAGTCATAGTGGTTCCTGACATGCAGCTTGCCATCCTTGAGCTTGATAGACACGGGCTCGATGACCTTCTTGTACTCAAGCAAACCGGGCGTAGGCGAATGATCGGAGAAGACTAACCCATCCATGACAAAATCACGGTCATTAGGGCTGTCCCCAAAGTCGCCACCGTAAGCAAAGTAGGACAGCTTGCCTTCTCTTTTCAGGAGACCATGATTGCACCATTCCCAGATATAGCCTCCTTGGAGCAGTGGTTCCGATCGATATAACTCAATGTAGTTGGCCAGTCCTCCCGGTCCATTGCCCATGGCATGTCCGTATTCGCACTGGATCAATGGCCGGTCCGTGTGATTGGCCACAAAGTCCTTCAGTTCATCAGGTGTCGCGTACATGACGCTGTAGAAATCAGTCGTGATGCCTTTGCGGTCTCCTTCGTAGTGGACCAGTCGACTAGGATCCCTTTGCTTGATCCATCGATACATGGCTGCGTGATTTTCCCCGTAAAAGGCCTCATTCCCCAGCGACCAGAAGATGACGGAAGTGAAATTCTTGAATCGTTCGATCAATTGAACCGCTCTGTCCAAATATGCGGCACGCCATTCGGGGTTGTCAGATGTCCACCGTCTGGCGCGTGAAAATGAGAGCTCCTGAAGCTCACGACCATCCATCAGATCAGCATCCTTTATGGCGGTTCGTTCTACTGTGTCGAAGCCATGTGTTTCGAGATCCGCTTCCGCCATGACATAGATGCCGAGTTCATCACAGACTTGGTAAAGTCGGGGGTCGTTTGGTTGGTGTGAGCACCGAAGTGCATTGATGTTATGCTGCTTCATCAGAATAAGATCGGCTCTCATGTCCTCGAACGGCACTGCACGACCGTAGAGATGGTGATGTTCATGGCGGTTGACCCCGTGTAGAATAATTGGCTTTCCATTGACTAAGAAATTCGCACCTTTCATCTCGATCCGGCGGAATCCGACTTGGTGAGCAACGGAAAAGCCTCGCACAGTCATGACGACTGTATAAAGGGTCGGTTTCTCGGCAGACCACAGTTGAACATGATTGCCCTCGACTACCATGGCCCCATTTTCGGTTGGTTTCATGCGTATTTCTTGTAGCCTGTTGCCGCTGGGACTGTGTAATTCGACGAAAACGTCTTCGTCGTCACCACCTTGAAGAGAGACGCCGACGTGAACAACAACCCTTTCCAAGCTCTCGTCAACTTGGGTTAGAACGGTAAAATCAGTGATGGAGACTTTGGGGAAGGCGACTAGGTAAACATCCCGGAAGATACCCGAAAGAAGCCATTGATCCTGTCGTTCAAGGTAAGATCCATCGCTGAACTCATAGACGCGGACCGCGAGGGTGTTTGTTGCACCAGCTTCTACAAGGAATCGAGAAATGTCAAATTCACTTGCATTCCTGCTTCCCTGGCTGTAGCCAACTTCCTTGTTGTTAACCCAGACGTGAAAGGCGCTATCAACTCCCTCAAAGCGTAGTCGGATCTGCTGGCCCTCCCAGGCTTCAGGCGTCGTGAACTGACGCCAATATGACCCCGTCTCATTGAGAAGCGGTATGTTTGGTGGATCGACGGGGAAAGGATAGTTGACGTTGGTGTAAAGAGGTCGGCCATAGCCTTGAAGCTGCCACATGCCAGGCACCTTGATGTTGGCCCAAGCGATGGGATCGAGATGTTCCCAATCAGGTAGCAAGAATGGGGAAGTGTCGTGACGGAACTTCCACGTGCCGTTGAGACATTGCAACTGAGCCCTTCCGCGATTAAACGAAAGAGCTTCTTTCTTGTCGGTATACGGGAAGAAGTGAGCCCGCGGGGGGAGCGTATTTCGATGGATAATGTCAAGATTGCACCAATCCGGCTGCGTCTTGGGGAAAGACATGATGGCGATGATGATGACATGCTCTAGATATCTACTAGGGGGAAGAGAGCAGACATTCTTATTCTCGGTGAGATACAGTGACGAGATTGTTGGGGCGACTGCAAAGCGGCGGGACACCTCCCCGAGGGCTTACCAGAAGTATTCACAGGGTAATTGCATCCTCGCTTGAGTCTTTATCCGAACAAGTGAGAGTGAACGTACGTTGCGCACTGCTTGCTCACGGCCGGTCAGCGGAGAATGCTTCGGCCCGGGGCGCGTTAACCCCCACACGGACCCGGAAACTTCAACCCCGGAGCCAGGATTAACCCCGGGATAAGGGTTAATGACCGGGCGGGGCCCCGGAGTCAGGCTGAACTGCCGGGAAGGGGAAGCAGCTTGAAGAAGGGTGGAAAGGTCGGCGAATGGCGAATGGCAGAGCCAGATAAAATGGGACAATTCCTTTCGGGCATTCACCCACCACCGACTTGGTCCTTTTAGTTTGGGATCCAGAGGGTATTGTCGAACACACTCTACTTTTGCGCCTACACAAACACTGAATTGTCTCCCTTGGTTAAATACACTGTCATGGCATACTTGGTCACTCTTCTAACGACTATCCTCGTCTTGGGCGCCCATGGCAGTGTCGCCATAGGCTCGACGCCTAGAGCTGTGGGAAGCGATGCTGGCTACCTACAGGTTTACCCCATCCCCAGCGGCGTACCCGTCTCGACTGATTTCGACGTCAAAGTGCGCTCGCTAGGAGAAAAATGGAAAAGTGTCGAAACCTATCGTCCTCTCCACAGCGAGAGCAACTTTACCACTGGCGCCACCATTCAGCACGCTTCATCCCTTGCCCGTTTCGACTTCAATGGCACCGTGGAGATCAAAGCCAAATATCTGAAGGATCAGGTCTCTGAAGCTGTTATTAAACCACAGTCTGTCGGCATCCGTCCGAAGAAGTCAGGTTCTACTCTGACCTTGACACTGACCGAGCCTCGCGATCTTGTTCTTCAGGTGAATGGCAACGTCTTTGAGACCCTTCACATCTTCACAAATACTCCCGATACGGACATTCCGTCAAAGGATGACACAGATGTCATCTATTACGGCCCTGGCTATCATGAATTGACCTCGCCCATCGTTGTCGGATCTGGCAAGACTTTGTACCTTGCCGGTGGAGCCGTGGTGTCTGCCCCTGATGTTACCGTGACAAACTCCACCAATGTCACTCTCCGCGGACGAGGGGTTCTATATAGCGACAAGGGCAACGCTATCAATGTCCGGTCGTCTAGGAACGTCTTGGTCGAGGGCCTCGTCGGCATCAACTTCTTTCCACGGACCTTTGAGGCAAAAGATGTTACGTTTCGCCAATGGCGTGACTTTAGTGCCGTGAAATGGGGAGATGGACTGGACTTGTTTTCAAGCCGAAATATTCTCATTGATTCGGTTTTCCTACGAAACTCGGATGACTGTATCGCCATTTACAATCATCGTGGAGACTCGTACGGCGATAGTGCCAACATCACAATTCAAAACTCGATTCTCTGGGCTGATGTGGCACATCCCATCAACGTGGGCACTCATGGCAATACTGAGAATCCCGAGACGGTCGACGGCTTGACTATTCACAACGTGGACATACTCGACCAACGCGAAAAACAGATGCTATACCAGGGATCTATCGCACTAAATGCCGGCGATAGTAATCTCATCCAGAATGTGCTCATCGATGACGTACGAGTCGAAGATATCCGCTTGGGCCAGCTACTAAACTTTCGTGTCATGTATAATGACAAGTACAATACTTCACCTGGAAGAGGCATTCGCAATGTTCTTGTACGGAACCTCAGATACGACGGCCGAAACGCCGGCACCTCCATCTTTACCGGCTATGATGAGAAGAGAACCATCAGCAACGTCACTTTTGAGAACCTTTTGATCAACGGGCAGGTCATTTCAGATACGATGCGGAAGCCCGGTTGGTACCTGACGACTGACTTCATTCCCTTGTATGCCAACGAACACGTCAAGAACCTGACGTTCAAATCGACATAGTGTTGGTGTGGTACAATCGAAACCAGGGTGGTTATTTTAGTACGTTGGTGGAAGATTAGATGTCGGGGATTGTGAACTGTAGTTATATTCTAGATAGCTTGAATAATTACCCCGGGCTATTAGCATCGACAACGGAGACTGAAATCCGTCTAATGGTCTCGGAGGTGCCGGTTGACAGTGTTGGAGGCCTGTTTTGTTCCTGGTTATATTCAAGTAAAGGACTGTCCTTGCTCCTGCTTATGTATCTTGAAAGAACTTGCAGTGGAAACTGGCGAATGTCAAGTTATGATTCTCGGATCGATGATCCACCGTGACTTGCCGGATAATTAATCTTTGGGCCCTATGAGAGCAATCTTAAGAATGTACATAGACCCCCAAGCTCCGATATTTTTCTTACATGTGAAATATACATTCCGTAATGGAATTCCTTCTGACTGTGCGCGATGCTCCATCTGGATAGACAACTTGAGCTGCATCGGCTCCCGCCGAGCTGGATTCAAGTCTCAAAGAGCTGATAGTCTGACTCTTGTCCCATTGGAAAGACACCAACCAACCCTGTTTCACTCGCACATTCTCCAACTGACCGCTCTCCCATTGATCAGGGCATGCGGGCAGTAACTTTATCTGCACCAACCTTTCCCCATCCAACTCACGCTCTACCGACTGCACAAGACACTCTAGAATACCAGCGCCGCCTCCAAAGTTCCCATCGATTTGGAAAGGGGGATGTGTATCGAGCAGGTTTGGCAGCGTAGATTTAGACAGAAGAAGATCCATATTCTCCCCACAGGCTTCTCTGTCAAGCAGCCGTGCGTAAAAGCACAAGAGCCATGCTCGGCTCCAGCCTGTGTGGCCACCACCATTTGCAAGGCGCCTCTGTAAAACCTTGCGTGCCGCCCTTGCGAGCTCTGGTGTCCGTTCTGGGTGAATCAGTTGGGCTGGATATAACCCGAAAAGATGCGACACGTGGCGATGTCCTGGCTCGTCTTCTTCATAGTCATTGAGACCCCACTCTTGAATCAATCCAGCTTTGTTAACTGTAAGAGAGGGAATCTTGGCCAGCGTTGTCTCGGCAGGGACCTTGAGTGGGTGACTAGCCTTGGATAGTCGCTCGAGGCTCCATAGGAACTGAGTAAGAGCTACTCTGATAAGCGCCATGTCGATTGCAGATCCTTCGCAAAAGATGCCTTTGCTTCCCGGCTTTGAGATGAAGGTATTCTCCGGGGAGAGGGAGGGGTTTGTAACCAAGTACGAGCCGCATTTGGAAGGTATCAGAAAGTCGATGACAAACTGCACTGCCCCCTCGTGGACTTTGAACAGACGAGTATGGAGCGTCTCATGATACTGGAGTTTGAGAGACTCCATCAGAGTGACGGATAGCCAGAGGCCTCCAAGTGGCCACAATGTGGCGGGCATCCAGCGGTCTTGAGGGCTGGTATCGGCCCAAATATCTGTGTTGTGATGGGCACACCAACCCCGGCAACCATACATGGCCTTGGCTGTTTTCCGGCCCCGTGTTGATATTCGCTCCAAGAGGTCCAACAACGGAATTGCGCAATCGTCAGTCAGACTCCACATGGCCGTGGGCCAATAATTCATCTGCAAGTTGATATTGATGGTGTACTTTGATCCCCAACGCGGGGCGAAACTTGGGTTCCAGATACCTTGGAGTGTCGCTGGCAGCGGCTTATGGCCATCACGACTGCAAGAGATGAGCAAGTATCGGCTATAGTTGTGGTACAAGGCAACGAGTCCGGGATCCCTAGAGGTGCGGAGGCGTTCATCCGTGGCAAGTTCACAAGCGTCAGGCCACATGCGTAGGCTCATGCGGCCGAAGAGCTGGACATAGTCTGTCCTATGTTTCTCTAGCAGTTGCTTCCAAGGTTGTGCAAGGGCTTGGTCAATATGTACTGTGGCCATCCTTTCTGGATCGTCGTAGCGAAAGGTTGTTTGCCCGGCGATAGCGATCGTGCAAGAGGCAGAATTGACGATCAAGCAGTTGCCAATTGCTTCAACCGTGCCGCCATCGTCGCAGGAAATGCCGAGGACAGAACACAGCTGATTGCTGGCCTGACCTCCCGGGGTTGCTTTGAGCACGATGTGCGAACCAGCGGATGTGATAGTGTCGGCGTAAACATTGGTCTCAATATCATTATCGCTTAACCGATCGAGCCGCACTATGAACCGTGTTTGCTTCGAAGCATTGAACCGAACAAGTAACGCATTGTCAGGATATGATGCTATGGCGTCACGTCGATAAGAGATGCCGTCAGCAGTGTACTGAACAGAAACCTGAGACGTTTCCAAGTCGAGGCATCGGTGGTAATCAGCGACTTTGCCGTGGTTGAACTCGAGCATGGCGACTCCCATGGGCTCATAGTGTCGCATGCTTGAAGGAGTGGCAAAGAAGGCTTCCTTGACCAACGCCTCGGCTTCAGCGTGCCTCTCGTCACGGATCAGTTGGCGAAGTCTTGGTAGCATACGATACGAGTCGGGCGGCGTTCTGTCTTGAGGACCGCCGTACCATACCGAGTCCTCGTTAAGTTGCAACAGCTCAACATCCGTTCGCCCATAGACGACAGCACCGAGGCGACCATTCCCAATGGGCAAGGCCTCTGACCACTGTGTTGCTGGGGCTGAGTAGTGGAGTTGAAGATGCTGTGGGCTGCTGGTGCTCATCTTGGCTGGGGTTGGTATGCTGTGGAGTTTCGCGCTTCTTCTTCTCTTTTCGTCGAAACAAGTCGTTCTTGGTTTATTGGAAGGTTTTGTGCACGTATGAAATGTACCTCGGTGATCAATGAATGAGCCGGTTAATGATATGTACTGACACACACCTCTTTGACGAATTAGTATAATTCTAATAACTCTTTCCCATCACTGCTTTGAACCGACGGATAAATGACACTGTCACCTTCGGTTAGAAATAAACCAAACCGTGTGTGCGGGGTGCACCCGGAAGATAGGCCGATACTCATCAACCGGAGCCGGGCAGACTACCGGACGGCGCAACTTGGCGAGAATCGGTCCGCAGGGTAGGATGCGGTATCTTGGCTCCAGTTACTGGTGTGGATTGTACGGCCAACGACCGATGGATGGGCTTGGACTGAGTCGCCTTGCAGTCATTTTAAGAGGACTGCAGCACATGAATATCTAGTACAGACCCAGATTCACATCATTCTTCACAGAGACCTTCACCCTTACTCTACTTTCCTCGTTTCCATGGCTACTCAAGATGCAACCCTTGACCGCTCTGCTGACACAATGCCTCCCCATGAGAAGGTCGAGGAGATACAGGTTGAGCTCGCACAGGAAGAACTTCACCGAGTCGACTTGAACGCCCTCTCCGAGGAAGCTTTCACTTGGAAATCTAAAGCCGGCCTACGCCTGGCCATCGTCATTCTTATCCAGGGCCTCAGTAAGACCAGCCACCCTTTTTTCCAACAAAGCGTACCTTGCTAACCGTAACCTTGGCTGGTGATAGGCGTCGCCGCTTTCGCTATCGATGGCAGCATCATCGGCAACATGTCTGTTTTGCCCGCTTTCAGGGAGCATTTCAAAGTTGGAACAAGCGGTGGAGCTCTTGCTCTTGTCTTGACAGGCATGTCCATCGGTAACATCGCCGCCAGCTTGTTCCAGTGGCTCTCAGATCTGATCGGCCGTCGCGGTGTGACATTCCTGGGAAATGTCATGCTCATCATCAGCTGTGTCATTCAAGCTTCAGCCCCGAACCGCGCTGTTCTGATCGTCGGCCGCGTCGTTGGCGGCGTTGGCTGTTCTCTCAGTGCTACTGTTGGGCCACTCTATATGAGCGAGGTCGCCCCAAGCTCCCGACGTGGTCTGGCGGTCGGCCTATACTGCTCTTGCTACGGTGTGGGCTCCATTATCATTGCCTGCGTGATACTTGGAGGCTCTTACATGACCGGGAATTGGACTTGGAGAATGCCCATGGTTTTCCAGGTGGTTCCTCCTACCATCGTTGCCTGCCTTGTTTACCCTTTAACCCCAGAGTCCCCTAGGTATCTAGTCTACAAAGGAAGCATCACCAGGGCCAAGGAGGTAATTGCTCGATATCACACTACTAGTGGTTCTCTCGAAAGTCCCATTGTGGCCGCAAGCCTACAACAGATGCAGGCATCAATTGAAAGCGTAGACTCGAAACCGTGGGACTTTTCAACTCTCTGGAAGAAGAAGGGCTCTACCTACCGACTGACTCTCATTTTCCTATACTCTTTCATGCAGCAGTGCAATGGTACCTGTAAGTATACCTCAGACTTTAATTCGCATCCAACTCCCAGACAATGCTGTAATGCTTACACTTCATTCTCCAGCCATGTTGGGGTACTATCTTCCAGGAATCTTGACGCTTGTGGGTATTAAAAATACGCAGCAGCAACTCGGGATCAACTTGGGCATGACTGTTGCATCCTTTCTCTCCACTATCGGCGGCTCTTTCATCGTCGACCGCGCTACACGTCGATTTCTGTTAATGTCTACAATGGCTGTCTTTACCTTCTTCTTGGCCATGATGGCTATCACTGGGGGTCTTTATGATAACGAGATCGCCAAGAACGCCATGGGCATTCTAACTATCGTCTGGGTGTACCTCTTTCAAATTTCGAATGGGTTACTCTGTGAGTTTATCTACTGGATATAGTTCAGTCCGGATGAGAAGATGAAGTGGGAAAATACTAACAAGTCACAGCGGCCGCGTTGCACAACATTTATCCGAACGAGATCCTTCATTACAGTCAGCGAGCAAAAGGGATGGGGCTGTACAGTTTCTTCCAAAACTGCTTTGGCGCCGCAATGACGTACGGCATGGGCGAGTTGCTGGCTATCTTGGGATGGAAGGTAAGAATCCCGCCCAAAGCTGTTCTGTTGAAGATGACCTTGACAAGCGTATCAGATTTACTTTATCTTCATTGGGATTGATCTTGGTTGTCTTTACCTCACCTGGAAGCTCTTACCCGAGTTCCGCTACCTCTCACTAGAGGAAATTGATTACATCTTTGAAACGCCAGGGGTCCATCCGGTAAAGATGTCCAAGCAGCTACAGAAGACCAAAGTCGAACATAGGCGCATGGTAAAGGAGTCTAAGAAAGAAACGAAGGTGTAGAGTGTCAAAGCTAGCAGGGTCTCCTCTTTCGCCGAAAGAGCTACGAGCCATCACTGTATTAGCATTGAGATGCGATGCTACGATGTATTGGAAATGTTTTCTTTGTTATGGTTGAATCTCGGGATACCTGAGCCTAGAGATCGCTACGAGCTATAGGGGTTTGGAGTTATCACTGCATTAGACTTCGTGAAGACCACAGCCCAGATGTCTGATGCCCATAGCCTCCAGCTCATGAATCTGTCCCAAATCCGGACCAACGCTTCGCTTCTGGAGACTCCTGAGTGACGCCTCGCTCACCTTGGTCTTTGGGATCAACTTTGTCCCCCTCTGGTCGAGAACAGTAAGGATATGGGCAGCAGCCTGAGTAAACATGTTAGATTGTAGCTAAGAAGGGCCCAAGACCATTACTAACCTTGGCATTGATGGTAAGCGTCTTGGGGTCGGGGTTCTCAATCGTATCACAAGCCTGGTGATAGCACGGGTCCTGTTCAACCGCCGTACCTGCTAAAGTCAGGAATGAATGGAAAGAAAAACTAGAGAGATCCTACCGGTATGGAGGAAGCCAAATGGCTTGTTCAGGATTTGCCAGAAAGGAGCATAGTCGCTTCCATTGGTGAGGGAAGCAGGGGTAACTTCAAGGCCTTTGCTTTTGAAGTAGTCGACAAAGAGCTTCTCTGTGACTTCAGAACCAGCCGGAGCCCGGACTCCATGAGAACTTCCGTCGGTATCAGCAACGCCAAAGAAACCCTTGGCAACCATGTCGTAGTTGAGGTACACGAGCAAATTGTTGACGTCGTTCGCTGCGAGGTTGGAGCAGTAGTATCTGCTGCCCAAAAGGCCATTTTCTTCCGCACCCCACCAAGCAAATCTAATCTTGTTCTTGGTCTTGTACTTTGAGAGGGCCAAGAAGAGCTCAAGAATTAGTGAAGTACCGGAGCCTAAACGGAGTCAGTTTGTTTCTAATCGCGGCTTGGGAGGGGGCTCAAGTACCGTCATCATTGATGCCAGGGCCTGCTTGGACGCTGTCGAGATGGGCACCCAACTAGACTTGTGAGCTCTCTGAAACAAAACAGGACAAGGGTGATGTTTGTCCTACCATGATCACATTGTAAGGGTCACCACCTTGTGTCTCTGCAAAAACGTTTTGTGTAATTCGCTCTTCGATAGTCTGTGACTGTTGGAAGTGGGCATTGAGAGTTTCGCCAGCCTCGAGTCGTTCCTTGATCTTGACGCCATCTGCAAGGGTGATGAAGCCTGCAGGTACATGTTTCTCTGGGTCAGGCGCACTAAGCGAGCCAGCCGTGACATTGGTGGTGAGGTCATGGTAAATGATGACGGCAGACGCACCAGCAGCAGCAGCAGGGATCACGCGACCGGCCAGAGTGCCTCCAGTAGGGCAACGGAAACGCTGGACGAGAACGATCTTGCCTGTGACGTCCAAGTCGTCATATGAGGAGGCGTCACATCCGGCGACACCCTCGGGTCCAAGGACAATCTCAGCAGTGATTCCCTCCTCGCTGGTCGAAGGAGAATAGGTCAAGCCGTAGACGTAGATTGGTTCGTCGTCCACCTTGAGCTCGATAGAATCCACAAAGGCGAAGAGTGCGGGAAAGTTCTGTTTCCAGACCTTTGCTCCCTTGACTTTCGAGATGCGCTTCCAGATGTAGTCAACCGATGCCTCGTATCCTGGCAGTCCGAAAGCACGGTTTCCTCCGTTGGCAAAAGCGATGTCGTTCAGAGCCTCCAAGTTGCCCATGAGGCTTTGCAAATCGTCAGCCCGTAAAAGGGAGCAAGCAGAAAATCTGGGCTTGAAAACTCACTTCTTGGTTTTGATGTCGGACTGGAACCGTTTGGAATCAAGCTTGTGTTGTGGCTTCGCCCAAGTAAGACCTGGGGCCAGCGACAACAAAGCCACTGCAGTGGTACCGAACTTCATGGCTAAGGACAGACTATGATGGTGCACTTGCAGAAAGGCTAGAGGCGGGAGAAAGGATTACTTTGTTGCAGGGTCCTTTTATATATCCGTGGCAGCGGCCATGCTTGCATCAAAGATATAGCGTCATCCAATGCTGACACTAATTCAACAATGGCAAGTCTCGATTTCGGCTCAAAACCTGCAGGACCAAGCAAAAGAAGGAGGGGCTCGTACAAAAGGTCTCCTGTCCTCTGCGCGAGTGATGGCTTGTTCAAGAGTTTTCACATCGGATATGGAAGGTCCATAATCCTTGCCGGGAAAGGCGGGAGCTTTGGAACCCACTGAGTAAGAATGTGCCATTCGGCCGCTGGTCATGAAGAAGGGATTAGTGACCAAGAGGGCATGTTATCGTTGAGCGGTGACGTCTGGTCTTGCCAGGATCGCATGGGCTTCTCCGCTCTATCCACTCACTACGATTCGCGTATACTCGGAAGAGATAAGTGTAACCGGGATGAGAAGCGAGCCGTATGAGCTCGACATGGCTCCTAGCAATGGCGATCAATTTGTTTCGAGACCGATTTGGCAGGTCAGAAAGCATCCCAAGGCCTTGGCTGGCAGGGATAAGAAACCATAAGAATAACCTTAAGAACAAAAGTTCCCCGGAGACACTAAGGTCCAAAAAGGCATGAGATAGCCATTGATGGATGATACCCCGCTTTATGGTTGGATGTTTGCCTGCACCTTGTTCTTGGAGAGGCTTCGCCTGAGTGATTTTTGATCGGGTGAGAATTTTGTGCCTCTGAATACCTACTGTCTGTCTACTTAAATAGTCTCATGTTGCTCATATTTCTATCATCAGACACCGACTCTAACCGTTTGATTTTGTGTCTTGTCGTTTCCTTCTTCTAGGCTCTTAATAATAGACGCTATTCGCAGTCATTTCATATCCAAATGTCCGTAGTCCGTCTCTTTAAAATTTAGGACTAATGTAATTCGTAGGGATATGCAAAGTTCCATTGCTTCTTGACCCCTCAACTATGGAAACACGCTTTATTTTCTTCCGCATCAACTCCTTATCTAGCGGCGGAATAATTCCCCCCCAACGATAGATACGGTAATGCTCTTTGGCTTAACTACTCTATACTTCCACAGCTGTCTACGGCCTTCCTAGAGGTCTTGATCCTCACAGAGCCAGTTGCAGAAGCTGATGCAGGAAGTCTGCTGCTGTTTGTTTCGCCACATGATCTCTCTCGACGGTTGACATGGCTCCCCAAACAGCGCTTAGCGGCTCGCCCCGAATGCGCCTCATAATGAAAAATATCACCCATTATCTTGATTTCCATTCATTAATAATATCAGGAACGGGGGATCTGAGTTGTTCACATTTTGTATAAAGAAACTACCGAAGCTATAAGGCGGGCCCATGAACGCACAAGGAAGCGAGTGGCCAACAAAGGATATTAAAAACAAAAAGGGTTAACTTGGCACTTGAGACACTGTTGGGGCTTTTATTTCAATAAAGGAAAGTAACCACCAAGGTAACTAATCTTAGCATGTTCCTGTGGCGCCATCCACTAAGAGCCTTTGTCAATCAAACAAGGCTTTCTTCCACCCACCCTCTTCTAGCTCGGTTATCCCGGCTTCAACTATAATAAAGAAGAAATTTCCAGTACATCATAGCATCATATCCCAATGCTAACGTAGTGAATTTCTTCTACACTGCCTTTAACTGTCACATTGCTTCCTGCACCGCCAGCTCAAACGCAGGCCCAAGAAAGACCACCAACAAAGACCACCAACAAAGACCACCAGCACGACGCGGTGACCTTTGCAGCGGCTTAAATACCCTTACTCTCAACGACGGATCACCCATGGCAACATCGCAGAATCCAAAGCGACAGCTTGCTGAAGAGACCTCGCGAGCCGACATAGGCCCTCCAGCGAAGAAGATCAAGACGAGAAGCGAAGCCGAGCTTGAGGCTTGGGAGAATTGGGAATATCCACCCGAGTTCTACGACAGGTTACCCAGTCTCAACCTGACCCACAGGGCCTTGAAGGAACTCGACAGACGGAACCGAACGCGGCCCTCTCCTCCAGCCAGTCCCATCAAACACGCCCTCTCACGCGCCATAACCTCTCGGGAGCTGGCTCGGCTTGCGAGACACGGCGGCCTAGATTTGAGTCATATTAGAGGAGTGAGTTCATGTAAGCTCAGTCCATCAAGTTTACCTTTCTGACAAGTCCATCTAGTACCCCCACACACCAATCGACGGTCAACACTCGTCCATAGATTTAACCTCAAGTCTTCCCACCTCAGCGATGACAAAGAAGAAGGTGGTCAGGTCATCACCCTATAACCGCGACTTTGATGTACATTTGACTGAGCATTCTATCCATCCGGCATGGAAATCGTCGAAGCCTGACTTGGGGGAATTGAGAGCAACCCTCGCAGTCCGGAGGCCGTCACTCTCATCCAACAATTTCTCTGAGGGTGAATTCGAGTCTTTCCAGAAGAGAAACGATCAGGCCAAGGATGAAGCGGATGTGATGGCAAATGTCATCCCCACCATTCTTGGTCCGAGCCAAACCGACCGCTTCTGCGCTAGGAACACGGTGTTTACGAACCTCAAGCCGCTCACAGATGACACCATCACAGCGCCCAAGCCAGACATGTATTATGGCTCGTACCCGGATCAGTTGGCTCGGTCTGCCCGCAACGAGCTCGCTGGCCATATCATCCCCTCAACAATGGTGGATAAGCCGATGGCGCCCAACTTTTTCCTAGAAGTCAAAGGGCCCGATGGCCAACCAGCAGTGGCAAACCGACAAGCTCGCTACCACGGAGCGGTTGGATCTCGCGGTATGCACAGTCTGCAAAACTATGGCGAGAAGGAGCCAAAGTACGATGGAAAAGCATATACATTTAGCTCTACATATCAAGATAGTCTACTCAGCTTGTACGCCCACCACGTCACGGCGCCGACGACTGAGGGAGGGCGACCTGAGTATCACATGACCAAGATATGCGGTTTTGATATGACAGATTCTCGATCTACCTTTGTCGAGGGGGCCAAGGCGCTTAGGAATACGCTGGACTTTGCTGACCAGCGCCGGGGCGACTTCATCCAGGCTGCAAATGTCAAAGCGACTCAAACGGTAACAGCCGCCGGCCAAGAAGGCACCACAGCCGACACACAGTCTCCAGAAGACTCAGCTAACTAATTGGCGCTTTTCCTTCTCGGTTATCCTTATGATGGCGACGATTCATAGGATCTATGAGCTGTCGATCTACTAACGAGCTTCACAACAAGCCTCGCGTCGACCTTCGGCTTTTCTCAGAGCCGCTGAACCGGCAACGCAGTGTACGCTCTGATGCTATGGGGGGGAGTGTTCATGGATCAAAGACCCGACAACGTAACACGAGGAAGACCAGGTCGTCTACCACTGCTCCAGGAGCAGAAGTGGCGGGTCTTTTTACGTGTAGACATGTTGGAAAAGGGGAAGCTCTGCGGCGAGAGCGGGAGACCAAGACTGAAGCCAGAGCTTGGATGGAGCAAGTGTTTCTACTGGTTGAGCCCGAAGTCTAGACGGGTGTTCTAGACAACTGCACTGGCCTATGGATGGATCTCAGGAAGAAGCGGGGTGGCGATTAGAGGGTGTTTTGCGGATTTAGTTTTTGTACTTCTTTTCTTATTAGGTGTTGTTTGGATAATCATGGATTGGTCTTGGGAATGCCGGATGGTTGATGTTCCATCTATATCTCGTATACTAATAGCCTAGTGCAGA
This sequence comes from Fusarium sp. NRRL 66088, assembly GCA_013186415.1. Taxonomy (NCBI): domain Eukaryota; kingdom Fungi; phylum Ascomycota; class Sordariomycetes; order Hypocreales; family Nectriaceae; genus Fusarium; species Fusarium sp. NRRL 66088. The sequence continues at coordinate 94,844 of JABCKD010000061.1, forward strand.
ACAGATATAAACCTTTCTCAACATGGAGTGCAGCTGAAGTATTTAGGTCAGAAACATCAAGCAGCCATCCTCACGACGCACCAAAAGACTCAAAAACGTCCTCTAGCCAAGGCAAAGCACAAGCAATTTACATCACCATGAACAGGGTACTGCCACACCTTTTCCCACAGTTTCTGGTATCTCCCAGCACTCTCTCTACTGTTAGTTCTCGACTCATCGATCCGGCCCATTGCTTCCAGTCAAGTCCTTTGTTTTGCCAATTCGTGATCATCAATCACATGCTTTCTTGTCTTTGTCTTTCTACGCTTAGGCCAACACACCAAAGCCCAAGCTGAGCAACCCCTCCTTTGATTTCTTTGTTCTGCGGACACTTGCCTACTCCCTTCCTTTGCCTAACCCCCCTCTGGTTTCGATTCTTCTGGACTAGCTCACTGTCTCATTCTTGACTGTGCCATTGATGTTGGTCCAGGCGCTTGTCTGAGCTCCCTAAATATGCCCCGTCCTCCAACTCTTTGACATCCGACACACCCAAACTCCCCTCCACTGTCTTTCGAAGTGAATTTTATCGCAATGTCTGTCAAGGTGCCCACCCACTCCTCGCCAACGCCCCAGAAAGTCGTGGGGACAGCTCAGTCTGCCGAGGCCTCTGCGAACCCTCAGAAAGGCGGGAATCATGTCCCCCCTCTCATCCGACTGCAAGTCTGGCACTATTCCAAGACGGGCAGAGACTTTGGCTTCACTCGTCTACTGGCCAATGCCTTGTCCAAGGTCGAGCTTGCGGGTTGGGTTATTCAACCGACAAACTCTGCTTCTTTTACGAAGCATCGTAGGGATGAGTTTGTGCCTGCCGAGGTGAGTACTCTACCGCCTAAGCCCCCCTTGACACTGGACACTGTTTACATACTTCTTAGGTCGATTTCAAGTACCAGCCATTGTCCCGGGAGATTAGTTCCTCAGACCCCGAGAAGCTCATTCGCGTGTTCTTTCACGATACTCTTCCGCCCATCATCCGGGACTTTTTCACTGAACTTAACAAGGAAGCACATTATCTAACCATGTTTCCTTTTGGGGAATCCATTGACCGCAACCTCATAGGCAAGTATACACATTGCCGACTTCTCTACTCCTTGGTTGTAGACCCCAACATTATAGCCGGAATCATGCAAGTGCCCCATATTCATCCATTGACCTCTCATGCTGACATACGCCACCGCTAGTCATCAAATCTCCCACGCGGATGAACACACTCGCAAACTTGCTTACAGTCGCATCGGAGAACTTCCTCTCCGGACTGTTCAAGGACATGACATGTCAGATGAGTGGCTCGCAGTCGGGACATGGCTCTCCAGAATGGCTACAACAACAGGAGTTAGCAGCATCTCCAAAGTCGATGACATTCCAAGTAGAGGCTAACTCGTGCTATAGCATGTCAGGGTGTTCTCTAAAAGCCCGAGGCAGACAGCCTACGACAGATCTTGCGTCACTTTCAGGTGCTATCAAGAGCTTGAAGCTGCTTTTGAACTGGGCTCTAAGAAGCTTCTTGAACCAGGTGGTGAGTCTAATGACAGTTCTCACAAACACATGCTCATTGAGACAGTCGTTGGAAACCAAGATCTTTATCTCAGCATCGCGCAGATGGCCATCGCTTTCCAGATTGTCCCATTCTACAGAAACGAGCGGGGACGATACCTAGAGCAGTTCTTCAAGACGACTCTCCGTACCATCTGCCTCGCATCCCCTGTGGTGCCGTTGCTCGCATGCGTTTTCTTCTGGGTCAAGCATAAAGAGTATCAAGGCCTCAATTGGGATTGGGCGTTGGATAAATGGGGTCACTATGAGAAATGGTACAACTACACCATCTACTGGAAGAACAGTCTCGCGCTGTTGCTACTCTCGGTGTTGGTTGCGTTGATCAACCTTGCCGAATATTACACCCTCAAATTCTGTAAGACATTTCACATTTGACCTTTATCACGCTTCACCCCCATTATTTACTGACACCTCATCTCTAAAGTCAACAAGGAAACGGACAAGAAGATCGACGACCTGAGGGTCAAGCAGGGCGCCTTGGTGGCCAAATTCTGTGTTCGGGTGCTAAAGATGCCACCAGAGATCATGACCACGAAGGAGCGCAACTCAGTTCTGTACGGTTTGGGGCTCAATTTTCATGATGAGGCCCCTGAGATACAGCACCGAACCCTCGAGGCGTTTCTCGCCAAGTTGGCTTGATGGAGATGGAAAGGGGTCGAGGCGGAGTTCATTATTGTTCCTGTAATTCAGTTGCTTTACTATTGTCCGAATGTCTTTCATGGACGAATAAAACGACGCTAGCTTGCTGAGGGTATTTTACAATCGTGGCATGGCCGAAAACATGGCAGAGAAACCCTACTCTGTACCTCTCTAAAGGACCTCCATATGAAGATCAACTCGGAGCTGACCTGTGGCATCTAGATTCCCCAATTCTTTCCGTCCACCCGTCTACCAGTCTTCCTCTCCTCTCGCGTCGCCATCATCATTCTCTTGATGACCTGCTGGCTCACGTCCTCCCAACCACTCGCCTTCTCAATTGTAGTAATGTCGAACCGATGACCCGCCCATTCCCCCTTCATGGGTAGCCGCACCCGTTCGTCTTGGGCAGCCTCCTCGCCCCAGGTGATGTAGCACAGCAGCACCTCTCCCAGGCTGTAGGAAAAGTTGGATCGGGCGAGAGCATCGTCGGTGATGAACTGCTTGGTCGTGATGTTGCGGAGCACGGCTGGTCGGTGAGTGGTTGGGAAGTGGGGGTTGTGCATCAGGAGTCTCATCAAACGCTTAAACAGAAATGACACCTCTTGCTTCTGGTCCAGTCGCTCGCGCACAATGTCGAGTGCTCTGCCCCATACCTCGAACGGCTCCTCCTTGACAAGGGATGCCAAGGTTGAGTGGTGACCCTCGGCCACGGCTTGTTCGCCCATTCCATACAGCGGGTTGGTCCCATCGCTGTCCCACTGGAACCTCTCCAGGACGGTTGGGATTTCGGGAGGGTAGCCGACAGCCCTTTCGCCGATGAGAATGAGTCGGTCACCAGCCCACTGTCCGATGTCCTCCGAGATGGCTGCCTGAATCATGTGGGAAACGAGTCGGAAGAAGTAGCTGCAAGTGACGGAAAGGCAGATGAGGTCGGCATCGTGTCGGCATTCGTAGAGGAGTCCAACGATCGAGTCGATGACGTTCTGGGGAAGATTGACGAGAGGCGAATCGTGGCTGACGCACTGAGGTCAGTTTTGTGGTCGACGGGGGAGGGAAGTCAAACGAACTTTCTCTTCTTCGCGGGGATGGCTTTCTCAGCGGGGATCTGGAATCTCAGCCACGAGGGATTGGCCAAAAGTCCAACCAGCTGTTCACCCGAGGAACTCTTGAGGATGTCTAAAAGCTTGGGGTGGCCGATGTGGCGAAGCTGGCGCTTCTTGTCGATATTGATCAGCTTCCAGTCCTGGCCCATGGTGACGAAGCGGTGACACGGGGCAGAGAAGGAGAGGGGAGGAGATGAGAGAAGAGGAAGTTTGCCCAGAGCTGAAGGATAGAAGCGTTAGATGTCGAAGTAGATGAGGTGAAGAGGTGAAAAGGTGAAGTAGCAAAGTCGTCTCCCCTTAGGTAATCGTTGCAGTGCGTGTCTGCACCCCGCTTCGGCCCTCGAGGTCAAGTCGTACAAATCGCACCTGCCGTTTCTTGAGCAACAATAGAATCGGCACCATCTTTAACTCAGAAGGGATTTTATCTGCTGAAATGGGAAGTACAAACATGATGCAGTGGTGAAAAAGGCGGGGGAAAACTGATGGCAAGTGCCTGTCAGTTATGAGCACTGCCGAGAGGTGACGATTTTGGTGTCACTCCTCTATCACATACAACGCGTCTACCCCAAACATTGTCGATAAGATTGATAAGAAACCACTCTGAAGACAGCAGAATCTGATAACTGGCTGCATTAGTGCATATCTAAGGAGACTCCTGCCCTGCCTTTTCCCCCATCGTACTCCGTGTCAACCGCGCCAACTTCCAGCTGGCAGTACCTTGAAATATTGGCAATACATAGACATACAGAAATGCACCTCTCCAACTAAATCAGCCCGTTTCCACACCTTCTCCGAATCTCCTCCCCTCGGATCGTCGTCAAACACCACATGAACCCTAGAGGAAGAGATAATGTCCGATTGGCTCCAGTACATAACCGACGGCTTCGACCAACTCTTATATGACTGCAAACCAACACAACAATCTCCAACCGTTCTCTGCGCTCCATTCCCATAATAAATGTGCATCCCATGGAAAACACCGGTCCGGGAGTGATATACATCAACACGGGTCATATTCTCCAACGGGGCCCATGACCATATCATGCCTACAAAGTCGCCCAACCTGCTCTGGCTTCTCCGGTAGGGTATATGAGGTAACGTCCCTTCACCAATAGGGTAGATAGAAATCCTAGGTCCATGGCTCACTGTCCTTTGATCAAAGATGAGCGTTTTGGGCGACTTGCTGTGTCTCTCAGACGGGAGCCACTGCTGAAGCCCAACATGGAAAACCCCGGCCAGTTTTGCCTCGAACTATTTTGCATTAGAAACTCCATAAACTTCAAGGTAGGTGCATCAACTCACCATAAGACTAAAACAGCCTGTGCCTTCATGATCACCATGCAAGATAGACATTGATAGAATTATCTCGCCAGGTGGTAGTGGCACGTAAATTGCTAAAAGGTCAGACGTAGGCCTTTTCAGAAGGCCCGGGGAAGCCTTGGTATGGGCATGAATATCCACCGGGGCTTCCGGGGAGAAGACGCTATATAAAAATGTGAGGCCAGTGCAAGTGGCAAGGTCAATGGTCTTTGGATGCGATGGATACGTGATAGACCGTGACATGGCACACGACTCAAGTTCAACGCATCTTGACGGGAGTACGAGAGATTCAAGGATTTTGGGGGGCGTTGGAGTATCCCACACCGCGAACCGTCCATACGTCCATGTTTCGAGCCATGAGAAGCCGTCCTGTCCATCATCAGCTCGATGTTACGGTTTCTCCCTCAACCTGTACAATACCTTGAAATAGATGTCGACTTCCAGATCGTTTATCTTCCCTCGCCCAGCAATGATAAACCTGGTGGTGTCGCTTCTCCTTTCGCTCAGTGGTTCCGGGTGGTCATTCAGGGCCTCCACCTTTCGAATGCCATGGTGATCCATGGTGATCCGGGTGTATTTGCTGTGCTCTTCTTGAAGCTTTGGAACCTCGTCTCCTCTATTCCAGGACCCAATACGAGACAGTCCAAACCAGTCCATCTCAGTTCCCCGAGGTATGGAAGACAGCTCGATCATGAGGTCCACCGCTCTTGCAAGACACCACAGCGGCGCGTCGCTCGATTGTCTGTGAATCGTGACCAAAATCTCTGCGGGCAGTCTCGCCAGACCAGAGAGGTTGACCTTTTTGGACACCACGCACATGACATTGGAAGAAAATCCCCATGGACTAGGGACACGAGCGTCCGGGTCGTTTACGCCGACCATGAGCGAGCTCACAACTCTTCCAACGAACTTTGGCCGTTTCTCGGGGGGAGTGAGAGCGGTTATAAACTCGTAGCAGTGCTCATGGACCTTGACACAAGGGGATCCATAATGATAGAGATAGGGTCCATTCTTGCATGCCGGCACACTCTCGGTCTCCATCACTTTCATCTTCCAGGGGCCAACCGGGTACTTATTACAGTAGACTATACAAGAGTCAGAAAGATAAATATGATCAACGCATGCGGGGAGGGGCATCTTGTGACGGCCACTTACGAACAACAACCTTGTCGAGCCGAGGCTGAAATGTCCCACGGCATATGCCGCATGTACGAGGCATGAAGAGTTGAAGCAAGCGGCCTCTCATTGAGTTGATTGGGGTTGCTAGTTCCTCCATAGCTCGTGTTGTGAGGTTGCGTGGTAAATGATGTGGGACACAGTGATGGGTTGTGGAAGGTGTAGACAGATAGAATGATTCGTGGCAAGATGGGGTTCCTAATGACTCATAGAACTTGAACTCGGCCGTATTCACTTCCACATATGCAACTCAAGAGTTTTTGTGAGACAATATGAGTTAAACTCTCCACAAAGTTCGTCCGTGGAGCTCAACACGCCACGTAGTGCGAGTATTGTACTTGCATACCCGAATTCTTGATAGTAGACGCCACGACTCAAAGAACACGGGCTTTAATTAAGAATCAGCATCAAGTGCAACGCCTTCTGATACAACGAAAGCCCTGCCCTGCCTAATTCGATTCTTGGGCATTGTCGCCGTACTTCTCCCTCATCCTCCGCTCTCTGGCCCGTTCATCAGCAGCCCTCTTATCTGCCAAGGTAGGAAAATCCAGCTGGTCCCATACGTCCCTCATTCTCGAGTCACCCAGCGTCACCGGTCGCGTTTTTCGTTCCCAGATATCCCTGTAGATGCCAGTCTCCTCGATGGGTTCCTCCGGATCTACACGGTTTCGATTCTCGTCGTCTCCCAGGATTGGGAGAGGGCTCTTGAGTGGTGGTTCGTCGGCAGTCAGGAAATCAATGAGGAGTTGCTTCTGCTCCGGCAAGAGCTCGTAGATCCTGTAGGTCACATTGCATCGGTCAGAGATGAAGTAGACGGCATTTGGATCAAACTCTGGCCTGCGCCGGTCGAACAGGACAACGCCGCCTAGGATGCGTGACTCGGCCCAGTAGCCGACCATGTCTGCTACACCATTTGGATACTGTTCGTAGTCAATGTACCACGGGTGCTGGAATAGTGTGGGGAGCGGCCCGTTTGGCCAAAGCTCCCAGTAAAACTCATCAGACTTGGGAGCCTGCCATTCGGCGATGCCGTCATCCTTGTGAAGACTGGTATCGAGCTTAAAGATGATGACAGCAATCTGATGGACTGCAATGGCTATCATTTCGATGAGGCCCACCCTAAACGCTCTTGACCCCGGGGCAGCGGCCTGGTATGCAAGGAGAAGCTACCTATTGTCAGTGTCAAGCCCGGTCAAATAACCATGAGGTTTGAGATGGATTGTCTCACCCTTGAATCGAACTCTAGAATCTGAGGATCAAACTTCTTGCGGAATTCTCTGGTCTTTTCAAGCACCCCTGGACACAACTCTTGGTGGGAGTTGTTGATAGGGTGGCCATCTGGAGGACCACCACTCTCAGTATCCTTGACGACATCGGATAGTGGCAGCCCGTCAATGATTTGAGCATATGTGATCTCTGAGATTTCAGTGGCCAAAATTCTTGTGATGGCACGCGTGAACAGCTCCGCATGGTCATCATCGAGGCTGTCAATAGAAAGCTGCTTGAACCGAGCATCTTCTGTGAGTTGAGTTGGCACAGCTTCAGCTGGCGAGCCTTGGGCGTCCTCTAGAGACATGACTTTCGTAAGATGGGATCTAAGGAAGAGTCTTGAGGGCGTTGGTTTGCGAAAGATGGGGGCGATGCTTCAGAGGTCGCTGGTGGGTTAGAAGAGCGAAGCCAAGTTGAACTGAATCCAGGGTAAGAGCGCTAAATGTGATTCAGTAAGCGCTGTGGCTGTGGGGCCGCACCAGCTTTCTGGCCAATAGAGCGTGACACCGCTGTACCCGCGGTTCGATTAGACGCCGAGCCCATTTCCCGCCGCCACATTACGCGTACCTTGGCAGTGCCGAGTGTGACCTGAGTTGAGGGCAGCGAAGCATGGCTAATGGATGTCCTTACTTCGAAGCGGCTTGAAACAAGCCGGGGAACAACCTAGAGAGTTCCGGATAACGGGGTCGTAGCGTCAAGTTTCAGCGGCACCAGGCGCATTGCTAATGGCGCTCGAATCATGAATGCGGAGATCCAAGGCCACGACCGGCAGAGCACCTGAGCCTGAAACATATCGGGACCAACAGACAAACACTTTAATAGCTTCAACACACAGGGGTCTTGGATTTGTTTTTCCATATTCGGAACTCCGAGATGAAAATAACAGACTCAGCCTTCGAGGGCTAGAACACCAGATGTTGGTTCCAACCGCCAGGCCGGATGCCTGGCCAAGAGAACCGCCCTGGTCAAGGATCATGGTGAACTGATTTTCCAAACGCGTGCAAAGCTATCTCGGCGCCAGGGATTGTTGTTTTTCGAGGAAACGGTGCCGAGGTTGATGGTAGGAACATATAAGACGGGAGCTCATCTCTCAAGTTATCCCTACTAGCCAGTCCAAGAGCCCAACACAAACCAGACCACAGTCTTACTTGCCTCACATCTCAATTTTGTTTCCATATCCTTAGTTGCTGTTATACTTGCGTGCTCAGTCTCCTATACTCCTCTCGTGGTCTCTCAACCTCGATCTGCTGGCAGATTTACGAACCTTGAGACTCAAGGTATGTCCATGACTAGATGCTTAAACCTTGGCCAACAAGAGTGCTAAAGGCTCATCAGTTCAGTTACAACATATTCTCATCTCAATTTCACTCGCCCCTTTTCAGCAAGTTCCAACGTAATCACCCCGTGTCCAAACATGACCAGAGTTGGAGATCTCCAAATCTTTGCTGGGGAGTCGCAGGATACGCTCCCCCCGACCTCGACCCGATACAGGATCATTGAAGCATCCATTCATCTGGCCCTATGCATCCTTGAGACAAGCCAGGGAAGACAAAGTCTGGTCCAGACTGCTCAGGCCATCGTCACCGAGGCTCAAGCCCAGAGACGTGACCACATTTACCAGGACTCTTTGGATAACATGCCCTCCTGGATCAACAGGTTCCTCGTGAGAGTGAGGGAAGATTTCTTCACCGTCTTTATCGACGATATAGGGGGTGAAGCCCAGGCACAGAGACTTCCGTGGCCTGGTGAGTACAACATGGCTGATTACGCCGCTGGACCTGCGGGCAATCTTTTCCTGAACAGAGTCCTCATCGAAAACATGGTGCACGCGCACCAGCGACCACCCCCTGAGGCATATGCCCGGTTCAAGTTCCAGCTGGGCATTAGCATTGCCCACGAGATTGTCCATTTCCTGACAGGGTTTCTTCTCGGCCCGCCACGAAGCAACACCCCCCGAGGTGTTACCCTTGCTGGCTGGGGAAACACGAGGACTGGCGAGGCGGGCCGGTACTGGGAAGCTGCACTTCTGGGCGGCGTCGTCGAATTTCGGACCGACAGTGACGACAGATTGGGAGTCCGACAGGCGGGGACGCCCTACCTGTTTCCAAACGGACGCCATGAGACTCCGGGGCGGCGTATATCGCTGAGTTACATTACTGAGTTTGTAGACGGGGGTAAGTTGAGCCTGGAGCCACCTCAGGATCTAGAGTTATTGAAGCTAACATTACTTCCAACTGCAGTCTTTTCCTTCCCCGTACGCGTGGTCGATACCGACGCCGAAATAACTCGTCGGAATCTCAACTCCAACTCGGTCGATACGACTGATCTTCGGTCGGGACATCGACGACGAGGCCTCGAGCCCACAAACTCACCACCCCCCGGGCACCCGAGCTCACAAATGCGATATCGGATGCCTTCCTCTGGATCCGAGGGCTACTACGGTGGGCCCAGCCAGGGCACCAGCTCCCAAGCAGGTGGTTCAGGTAGAGGCTATGCTCCTCAACCAGGAAGACCACGTCAGGCCTATAACCCTCCAGCAGGAGGACCTGGTAGAGGCTACGCCCCTCAGTCGTCAAGGACCAGCCAGGCTTATCCCCCTGCAGCAGGGGGTTCAGGTAGAGGCTACAGCTCCCAGGCCAGAGAGCCAAGTAGACCCTCCAATCCTCAGTCGTCGCGCTCGGATCGACCATACCCTAACCCCTTTATGCCCCAATCAGCAGCACCAAGCCAGCCCTCGTACGGTCAGCCGACGAGCGGTAGCCGGCCCCCTGAGTACTACTACAGACGCTGATTGAATGTTGGGTCTGTTTGTGATTTTGCAGGAGAGGCTGTGTGTAAAAATCGCTTGGGAAAGTCTTTGTTATTCTTGAAAGGCGATTGCTGGGGAGTGGCATTGTATTTTGGATATGGCGTAATATTTTTATACAGGTAGTTATAATTGCCATAATCCTAGAATCTACATATTGTCAATGCTGAGGTTGTGTTTGTGTGTTTGCCTACCTCACACCGAGACATAGAAGCACAAGGGTAATTTACAAGACGGTTTATTATGGTGCCACAACTTTTTTATCGTCTCCTTAGGGAAGAATTGACTTTGGGAGTATCCGTATAAAAACTTGTGCTCCCATGCCTTAGGTAGACTTGCACACCACAAGGACCAGTCCGAGCCTTCACAGCAGGGAATGGAGATTGTTGCTCACATGGCCTCGTTCGAGAACCAAGCTCAACCATGGCCAACTTTGTAAATTACCGCGCGGGAGTTCAAGGTGAGACAATGACATGTTGACGTCGCCGGATGATATGGCGGGCCGGCATGTCTTACGCCAACGTTGAGTGGCCGCCCTAAGTTAGATCAAGGCTGACTAGAAGGCAGTTTCTCCCCCAACGGAGAGGTCACGCCTCAATATCCTCCCACAGCCTCATAAACCATCTCCTCATCAATCCGCAGCCGATTCCCATCATCCTCCATCTTGTAAAGAGATGCCGACGCCATGTTCAGAGCAAAGGGCAGCACCAGGGCAGTTGGCGGTCGTCCTCAGCGACTGAGGACCGATGCCGGTGCGTACAGCTTGCTTCATTCCTTTGTCGATAGAGGAGAGGGGCGCGCTAATTGAGATGAAGAGGAAGCGGGATCCTCGGGTGACACTCAACGAGATTCTGAAGAGGTGCCGTTTGTTGAGGATGAGCGGACATGGATACGGTGGCCTGTCTCACTTTTTATGGTTTTGATCTACCGGCCAATCTGGAAGCCTTTGTACGCCATCTTGTCGAGTCCTGCGTCTCTGCTGTTGGTTTTGGTTCTTTTTCTTTTTGCTGCTGTTCCATTCATGATTATTTCTGGCTTCTTGTCTGCTGTTTTTGGTCTCCGGAGTGTCCAAGGTTCCGCTAGAGAAGAGGGCAAGGAAGCGATGCAAGGGAGGACTGTTGATATAGTAGCTCCTGTCCATTGATGTGGATGGGAAGAGGCCTCAGGAATAATGTCCACTAGCCTGTCATGTAAGCTCAGACTGCTCCCCGTTACAACAAGGGACATGTTGGCGTATGGATCAACTTGACTAGCATCCTGTACCCGTTGGTCTATGTGCCCAGACAGAATTTTGAGATAGGAACAAAACTTGAGATAATATCACCATCTTTGGGATCACAGGCAATAAATTCATAACCCAAAGTATCCTTGCTTACTCCCTAAAGAAATTTGAAAGTAGGGTAATTGGTACATCTATTTTTGCCTGCCGGAACTGGTGCCAGGTTGAGCTAAACGCGTCTGTCTGATAGAGTGGCCGCTGGATCAGAGATGGCAGACCAGATAGCACACGCGTACCATCACCTACCCGAGAACGAAGAGAACAAAGTCGGCAAATCTCTTGAAGCAATCAGATCCGACAATCGGCTCGAATTTTGCGGCAGAGAACGCGTGAGAGGTTAGAGACGCGAAGCGAAGCCTTGTGTGTTAATTGTTGACGTGATGTGGGAGCAAGACCGGGAAGGGTTCCTGTACTTCGCTTTGATACTCTAATATTAATATGTTTGATGTCAGGAGTCTCCGTTAGCATGTGTTAGATAAGATCGTATATAGGATTCGTCATGGGTAGCAAAATATCGCCAGGGGCTTTGATTGAAGTGCCATGAGCCCCATTTGACAAGCAATAAGTTCAGTGGGGCTGTCCCGAGAAACTCACCAAGTAGACAGAAAGACGCAATACAAGTTTAGCCGGGTTCCCGTCTGGTATTTTTGTCCGTACATCTATGGGGCTGTCCCGAGAATTAACGGCACTTCACAGGTTGATCGGCATCGGGTAATAAATTCTAAACTTTGACAGCATGAACTGGTTCACGCTCCACGTTGCCCAATGCCACGTCACGTAGTGACGAATTTGAGGCGGAATATGCCATCCTCAACCAGCTTCGTCAAGATGGGCTATCCAAGAACAATACGACATGACAGTCGATATAAAGTCATGTATATCTCGAACCAAACTTGACATCCTGCCAGTCGAACATCACCATCAATCATCCAATTCTTCTATTTGACCTATCTTGACTTATACCATTTACAGAGGCATCATGCGCCTGTCAACTTCGGCCTCATTGGCTCTAGCAGCCTCTGTAAAGGCTTCAACCCTCGCGGATGTATGCACAACATCACACATCAAATCCTCCCTCCCATCCAACGGAACCCTGTTAGGAATTGATCTCCTTCCATCTACCATCACAGCCAAAGCCGTGTACAATGGAACTGCTGGCATGGGGAGCACTGAAACCTACACCTACTGCGACATATCAATTTCTTACACCCACACCGGCAAAGACGACAAAGTGGTGCTCAAATACGCTTTCCCCAGCCCCTCTGACTTCAAGAGTCGTTTCTATGTCGCTGGCGGAGGCGGATTCTCGCTCAGCAGCGATGCAACTGGTGGTCTCTCCTATGGTGCTGCTGGAGGTGCTACGGATGCAGGCTATGACGGTTTCGACACGAGTTACGATGAGGTTGTCCTGTACGGAAATGGATCTATCAACTGGGACGCCACTCATATGTTTGGATACCAAGCCTTGGGTGAGATGACGCTCATCGGTAAGACCATCGCCAAGACCTTTTACGACATGTCCGAGGATGAGAAAATCTACACTTATTACGAGGGGTGCTCCGACGGCGGTCGAGAGGGTATGAGCCAGGTCCAACGATGGGGTGAACTGTATGACGGCGTCATTGCTGGCGCCCCAGCCTTTCGCTTCGCTCAACAACAGGTCCTCCACGTTCTTTCATCCACCATCGAGCACACCCTGGATTACTATCCGCCACCATGCGAGTTAGCCAAGATCGTCAACGCCACCATCGCCGCCTGCGATCCCCTCGACGGGAGAACAGACGGAGTCGTGTCCCGTACCGACCTATGCAAGCTAAACTTCGACCTCAAATCCATCATTGGCGAGTCTTACTACTGCGCTGAGAAGAACAACACGTCTCTCGGGTTCGGCTTCAATAAACGCCAGGCACCCGGCAGCACGACGAGCTACCAGCCCGAGCAGAACGGAACAGTCAGTGCTGAGGGTGTCGCAGTCGCACAGGCGGTCTATGACGGTCTCTTCAACAAGAAGGGAGAAAGGGCTTATCTTTCCTGGCAGATTGCATCCGAGCTTGGTGATGCTACTACCGAGTACGATGAGGATAGTGACTCGTGGACCCTGAGCATTCCGTCGACTGGAGGAGAATATGTCACCAAGTTTATTCAGCTCCTGGATCTTGATAACCTCTCCAACTTGGATGGCGTCACCTACGATACTCTTGTTGAATGGATGACCATCGGCATGATCAGATACGGAGACAGTCTACAAACCACTCTACCTGACCTCACCACTTTCAAGTCCAATGGTGGAAAGCTGCTTCATTACCACGGAGAGTCCGACTCGAGCATCCCCGCCGCTTCATCGGTGCACTACTGGCAGTCAGTGCGTTCCATCATGTACGGTGACTTGAAGAAGGAGGATTCCCTCGCTGCCCTTCAGAAGTGGTATCAGTTCTACCTAGTCCCAGGCGCAGGACATTGCGGAGCCAACTCTCTTCAGCCAGGCCCATATCCTCAAAACAACATGAACATCATGATTGACTGGGTCGAGAACGGTGTTCAGCCGGATCGCCTGAATGCTACTGTTTCTTCCGGGGACTATGAGGGTGAGACTCAGATGCTTTGCCAGTGGCCAACTCGTCCTCTTTGGCGCGGTAACAATTCTGCGTTTGATTGCGTTTCTGATAAGGCTTCGATTGAGAGTTGGACCTATGAGTTTGATGCTTTTAAGCTTCCAGTTTATTAAGCAAAGCGGGTTAATGGCCATACAATTGTAAGGTTCTTCACAAGCAGTATAACTTTTCGCTTCTTAGACTAGCTACATGTATTGAAAGTTCTTCAACAGACTCTTGTATAACTATATGACCGAAATTAGAGCCTCCTACTTATAACGGGTAACCGATGCTCTTGTTAACGCGGACCAAATTTCGCCTCAGATGAGTACAAAGCTCTCGGGCGTGCCAACATCGCAGCCACTTCCACGGCGAGGAAAAGCATATGTAAACATATCCCTGTCCTTTAGTTTCCTCACCACTCCCATCGCGATGATAGCCGGACCCAGAAAGCTATACCGTCCTGCTTCTGTATCCGGCCGCAAGATGAAAGGCATCTCGGCACCAGACGCATGAATCATGATATCTCCCTCTCGCACCAGATGCGACACAAATAGTAAGCAGCAATGTTGAGCTGGATTGTACTCTTCAATGACACCGTACTTTCTTGGTTCCAAGGCTGCCCAGTTGTACGAGCAGCGCTTCTCAAGAATCTTGTACACCTCTTCGATGCCTTTGTTTCCCTGATTATCGGGCATCCACCAGTCATGGCTCGAATAGCAGCTCTCCAGTCCTACCCCTGAAGAGTAGGATCCCAAAATCTCAGAGTTGAACTCCCGGTGCATCCCGTCTTTCCATGGGCTCTCTGTTGAGGTGACGACTCCAATCCGTGCCCCCTCGAGACGCAAGAGCCCATCTTCGTCATATGCCTGCACTGGAGGCGCCGTATAGGGCATGTCAAATTGGAAGACGCCGAATCGAAGCATCAAGCGGGTAGCATTCTGGCGCAGATCGATGGCCCAGGATGGCAAGTCCTTTCCGAGGGCGTCTTTGTTGTAGTAGATCTGGAGACTTGCAAGAGTCTGGCTGATATTGATAGTGTGCTTCTGGAAGCTTTCGAACACGGCCGAGACGGATTTTGAGTAATCAATCTCCGGGAACCCTTCTGTAACGTCGTAGACATCCTTGGTCATCTCTGCAATGATTCCGATGACAGCAAAGACCTTGTCCTGTGGTAAAGTCGCTTCATATAGACTGCTTCGCATAATCATCCTGAACCAGGCTTGATGAAATCCGCCGTCCTCAGTGTACATGTCGCTCTCGCAATGCTGCTTGAAGAAGACGTATGCTCTCCTAGCGCTCAAGGCTCGTTCCCGAGGGTCGCGATGGGGTCTGAAGGTATCCCGAATCTCATCCATGTCTGGAAGCAGGCGATCTATGATGAACTGAAAGTCTTGGAAAGAACATTCATGGCTTCCACAGGCCACGTGGACTTCGTGAGCTGCATGTACTTCTTGTCGGGTCCAGGTCCGCTGGAACCATGGCTTGGTCTCGATGAGCTCGGTCGCCGCTCTGCGTGCTCTTGGATCCTCGACCTGTCCATGAATGCCACGCATACCTTCAGTGCCGTAGGTCTCGAGCAGGCTAAAGAGATATTCGTCATCATTAGTCGCTTGACCCAGCCAGACGACGACCCTATACGCCTTGAGATAGATGCTAAACATCATCCCCACCTGCCTTGCCTTCTCAGTTAGATCATTTTGGTTGATGCAGATGGCATCTGTCCACAACACTCGAGGTCTTTCCGGGAGCCGAAGCTGTCTCAATGCCGCGAAGAGATTTGCAGAGATCCAGAACGGTAGTCCATTTACCAAGATTCTCTTGGTTGGCTCTGGATCTCCCCAAGTGTACGACAATGCCTCGTACCCGGCCTTCTTGGAGCTTCCCGCAACTGTTGCGCCTGATTTCTTCTTGAGCTCTATCGTGAACAGGTCGCATTCAATCTCGACATTGGAGTCGGTCGCAGGATGAACTCGAAGCACTCTTGTCTGTCGAGGGCTCAGTGGTTGATATACCTGGAGCTGTACCCCAATCTCGTCTTGACGCTGGGCTGGATCCATGTTGGGGATTATCATATCGGAAGGGGATCGTAGCTCATCCCAGGCTTGCTGTCAAACTTGATCGTCTGGGAACGATGTTAAGAGGAGAAGAGAGAGGAGATTATGAGCTTTCAGATCACCTCTTGTTCGACATTGTTGTCAGCTCCCCACTGGAATCGGCATAATAGAACACCGAGCCCTGAAAGTTGGAAACTAACAGTGTGGCTAGCAGACAGGCTAGTGCCACAAGACCTAATAGGCTTCTGAGGTGCTAACCCTTTTCATTTGCGAATGAAGGGTCCCTTTTGCTAGTTATTGTTATTAACCCCCCCGTGGGAGCGGTGGGAAGGGCACGTGACTGCGCCAAGCATAACTCAGGACGGCGATCTACTCCACCAAACACTACTGACTGCTGCCTCTCTTCCTAACTCAAGCCTCTCTACCTTAAGACCTTCTATCTTCAATACGTAAGTACTTACTATCCCCCGGCTCGTATTTATGGACTCATATGAATGCTGTTAGCCCTCGCGCTACCTTTAATGGAGGAGCTAGACCGTGAAGTCTTTGGTCCGCTGGTGGATATTCCCGTCGAGTCTCTGACCCTTCTCGCTTTAAAAATCGTAAGTTAATACCTCCACGTATTAAGCTCGGACTGCAAGCTTGCGGCGCGAATTAGCGGGTTATTTAATATTATTTATATTATTGAACTGGGGAGTGTGAGGCTTGTGATCTGTGTCCTTGTAATGGGCTGGGGCTCTGGAATGACCTCGACCGCGGCGTACGCTATGGAGTCGTAGGCTGCTATAATGTGCCTCATTCGAAGTAAGACTATGATCCCTATACTAGAAATCTATGCCCTAGACACGACTGATAATAACGAGATCGGTGCGCCGTACTTGTGTATGAGCTTTATGCCTGGGAAGCCTGTGTCTGAAGTCTGGTTTAGCTACTTGGGCGCTCTGCTATAAGATGAACTGCGTCTTAGGATCTTGGAGAGCTTATTACGGACTATGGCTTAACTCTCTTGTCTGTCCTTTGATAAGATAGGGTCTATTATGGAAGATGGGTCTGGCTCGACTATTGTTGGTCCTTTGTACGACTGGCACGACGGCGAAGATGGCTGCCTTTAGGTCGTCGCCTTAGGTCCCTTTGACTTGATATCTGCTTTCCTTAAGAAATATCTAATTATAAAACCTGATGGAAATGAGTGGGATAGGGCTGAGGCAAAGGTGCTTATTGCCGCCTTAGATTGCCTATTAACCTGTGATACTTAGCTGGGTTTTGTTTTATGTTACCCTGATTTTGACTCGTAGAATGTCCTAGTTGATAATAATGGCGGTATTACTAGATTTATTGACTAGGACCTCGCTGAGATAACGCCGCGATTTGTGGGGTATGCTAGATACCTAGGATGGATTACGCGTGATTGGGATCCTCTTATGTACTACTAGCTAAAGGCCGAATTAAAGGACTCTCTAGTATCCTTAGAGTAGTACCGGGAATATTATAATAGAGAGATTGGTAAGGTACTTAATATATAATGTGACTGGAGATTTATGGAGAAATTATATATTGCAGAGGTAATATAGATTGTAGTATGGCAACTTACTTACTAAATGGATATATATCGTAAGCTTATTGAGGTTGCTGCGGGTGAGGATGTTCTCTATGATATTGGGATAGGATATTATGGGGAAGACCAGTGGAATAATCTTAAAGTAAACCTGAAGCGTTTAATATCTTAATCCTGGTAAATCTTGGACATGGCTGCCGAGGAGTACTACTCTTCTAGTTGGACACCACGGATTCCAAGAAAAGGCGGCTGTAGCGCAAGGCGGCAAGCAGACACACACATATCTATGACTTTGAGTATTTAAATGCCCTGCGGTTACGCTGGCATTTCTTCCCTTTATCCTTTACCCTTCACCTCGAGCATAGCTCTAGCTCCTACCCCAAAGCTAGTCCAAACCCGCACTAATTCCTTACTATGCTCGAAGTGGGAAGCACCTATCATTGGTTTGACTCCTTTTGTGTCTGGAAATGCATTAGCTAATCCCTCTAGTCCTGTCTGCAAAAAAAGCGCTAGATCTCGTTGTATGAACTAAGGGCACTTGACTGTATGCATTGTCTGCACTAGAGCATGGTCTCTGTCTTTCGAGACTAAATGCCCTTACTGTCGAAACGCTAGGGAGAAGGAGGAGCAGCGTAAGACTAAGGAGCAGAGCGATAAGAATGATTTGGTTAAGAGTGAACTATAATTGCATAATCGTATAATTTATAGATGGATTTTTTACTGCTGGTCGCATACCTAATTCGGATAATAAGATTTCAAGTATTACCCTAGAGCCCCACCTAATTGTAATGGGGAATATTTCCCCGCACCTCTCAGAGTATTTAACTATTAAAAGTATTACCCATCCGAAGCATTACCCCTCTGAAGCATCACCCAACTGGTTGGGCTTCTACGATGGCCTCCCCCATTATCCATCACCTCAGGAGCATTCTCCAAGGCACGGAGACCTTGGAAGAAAGCTTGTCTGACATCCACCTCTCTCGAGAATCACGAACGGAACTAGACTTAATTGCCGATCAGTTCAGAGCCCTCGCGAACACGATTAGAAAAAAGACCCAATCTTTCAAGCCGGCTCGACAGGACGAAGTATGGGAGAAGAGCAAGGACCGGCGAGACAAGGCCGAGAACACCTTGACAAACGTCTTCACACAGAAGAAACTGCCTGATCTACGTGTATTCCGAAAAAACCTTAACACGATATTTAACGGCCCAGACACACATGAAACCGACTCCAGCACGGTCACGTCAAAGAAGGCAGCAACTAGAAGGAGGTGTGAGAGGTTGCGAATGCTGAGTATAGATGGCCTCATTTCATGGGCGATTGCATATCCATGCGGTTCCTGGGCCGGTGGCGTGATGGGTAACGATTTATTTGACTGTTTGGTGGACGATATTGAACCCGGTTATTATATTGATTGGCCCGGAGAGGTAAACCAAATTCTTCGAGAACTTCAGACGAAGAAGAAGATATAATCTGAAGCCTTCGACAAACTGATAGAAGGTAATTGCCGCCTATTGCGCATGTCATGTTGGACAACAGCTAACTCTAGGAGATCTGAGTGATCCGTCACGCCATGAGAACCTCCCGGACGATGCGGTCCCCTTTAATTTAGATAACCAGCCACCTAACAAACGAAACAGAGGTCAGTTATTCCCTTGGAACATAATATGAAACTCTGACCTGGGGGCAAGAAACCAAGTACATGTTCACCGACGCCCCGGCCGTCTTGCTGGAGCAATGCATGCCGCAGCCATTCCGGAGGGCTGTCAAAAACAGCAAGCAGTAGAGATAAGAGAGAAGTCAAGGGTTTAGTACCACGTCATGCCTCAGCACCCTGTTTCCGCGCAGCGAGAGTAATGATATCTCGGTCACTATATGGATTGCCCACGATGATAGATATCGGCTAAATGATATATTTCGTGTAACCCAGAGCTACTCTTCCTAGACGTCCCAGTACACAACCTCCGCTAATCGGATATAGACAATATAACCCTTTGGCATTGTATATGATTTGCACTCTTGAACGTCCTCTTCTAGTAAATGCCGATGCTGCGTCTTTTAATTATAGATCGATATATATTAACCTTGAAAATTAATCTTCTCATCGGTTTCTCGAGGTTCGAATCGATGGCTCGGGACATTACGTTCCTCTCGCCCGGCGAGAGCATCGTCACCTCTCTGGCAATTACTATCAGTCTGGCGCAGTACTGAGAGTGCGTGGGATCTTATCTGACAGCCATAGTGCAATACCGACTTCAAGTAGGAGGATAGGAACGATAGACTCGGAGCGCCGTAGTTGTGGGGGATGAAACTGAGGGTAATTTCACTGGCTTCGTTAGAAGATGATCAAGGAAGATAAGCAGCTCAACTTTACCTCTCTGCGCGCGTCTGTGAAATCCATTTTAGTGATTGAAGAAAACATGAACCAGAGAGAAATACATCTCGTTGGGACACAATACGCAGTTCCACAATGGGTACGGTGTCGTCAGAGTGCCATTACAGTCAATCAGACCGTGTTGGGCATCAAGACGTGAAGTGATCTAGGTTGTGGCGTGGGCGGTACGTGGCTTGTCGAGCTTGGTTCTTGTCGATTTGTGCAAGGCTCGGATTATTGCACCTGAATACTGCATGTCCTGCTAAAAGTAGCATATTAGGTTAATCTCTCTATCGAGCATTATGTGGGGGTACCTCCAAAGTGAGGTTCAGTTAATTGCAGACCCCGCCTTAGTCTGCTTTAGGTGTAGCTTTTAGTTATCTCATACCATAGACCCAGTGTTATGTATTACCCTTGTCGTGCAGTGCCCACGCTGTGCAGTACCCATCTTGTGTAATGCCCATATCGTGCAGCACCCATCCTATGTAGTACCCATACCGTGCAACACTCATCCTATGCATCACCCATCCTATGCAGTACTCGTGCAGCGCCTCCAGCTTTCTCTGGTAGAATTTCAGGGCGAACAAAGCAAATCAGATGCATTCACAACTAGCGAAGCGAGTCCTATGGCAAAAACGCAAATTGTGCTGCTTAATAGAAACCATCACCTTCGACCGCGTAGCCGCCTCTCGGATTGAAGAGCCTATAAACTCAAAGTAAGTAATACTTCACCACGGCATAGTGCTATTAAAGATCGTGAAATTATAAACTCTAGACATAGTTACGTTAATATCAGCGCCCGGGGCTTGATGCATGCAGTGCAGACCGATCGAGTCCAATCCACTCGGTCACTCCTTGTCCGGCCGCCTCACCTCGTTGAAGGAGGGCGGAGAGGACAATGGCTCAGCTCATGGGAACTCCTCAGCTGCGCTAATGGCTTCTATATGGTCAACTGCTTGGTCGTCATGGCTTACCCCTGACAGAATTAGAGTGACCGACGCGGTCGCCTCGAATAGTTGCTGCAGGTCAGGGCAACGTGAAGAAGGCCGCGACCAACTTACATGCAACTAAGCTGGGATCTTCTCGCATTAGACAGAGGCAGAAAACAAGGGCAGGTTTCTGACGTGTTCATGGCGTCCCGGTGGTTGATAAGCATGGATCTGTGGCCCCCATTGCAATCCTGGTGATGGAATTGCGCGAGGCCGGTTTGACCTCTTATCTATCGAGTTAGTTAGCAAGTATAAGAAGATCTTATTTTCCTCTGTTGGAGCTTCTATCACTATGATTCATTCTAGACCGTCTTGTCTATGATTTCTCCCCATCAAGTCGAACTCTCGATCGATATCTTTGAGCACTCAGCGTGCAATTGCTCCTGTCAGTGCACCGTCGATTCTCCCCTTTTCCTGAAGCCAGCCACATTATCGTACCTTATGTCAATATCCTTCTATAGAGAACCCATTCAGATATTTGCAAGCATTCGTATCATATTTCTAATAGTTTGGATCTAGATACAAAGTCGATCGCTCTCATCAATTATTGACCTTATTCTCTTCACAATGACCAACAACCGGCAAGACAGAAGCACCAGTGCGGACCCCAACGGCTCGAAAGCATCAAAGAACACCACCCCAGACCCTCCAAACCCTCCTCCGAATTCTCCTGTTGATCCCGCATCTACGGCCAGCAGCGGCAACAATCGTCCCGGTGAAGGATCTCAGACCAATGTTGATACAAGAGAATTTAGCCCTGTCCCATTGCCCCCAGATGACGAGAGCAATGGTTCCTAGGCAACTGCTTATTACTGCCAGCTAAACAAGTTGGTTCGTATCAAGACCTTGGGGCTGTAGGGTATTGCAAGTGGTTCTCTCATAGGTCTTCCAGCATCTAAAGAGGAATGGTTTATTATCTCTTAACTTGACTCTTTGCTGGTATTTGCAGGTGATCGCTTTGCATTGCTCTTCTTATCTTTGACTCTTACTGATGTCGGCTTGAGTTTGAGTATGCAACTATCAAGTCATACCATTAAGTAAAGAAATAAAACGAATATGAAACTATCTAGTGTATGACTAAGCAAAAGAAACCAATCAGTTGACAGAATTAATCCAAGGTCCCGTTAAGCATCTCAACCCGATTCATTCGCGTGACGGATTTCCAAACCTAATGAGGAGTCACCAGTTGGATGAATGTTATCTAAAAAATCCCAACAAGCGTCCTTGACATAAAAACCGCCATTCCACCAGGTGCTGATGTCTTAAGAACCAGAGACGAGCCATGAGCGGTTTCAAAGTACTCCCAGCCGCAGCGACACTGCACGAGTTGTGTGCAAAGCGACGGGACTGGGAGTTCTACAAGGAAATAGGCCCAGTGCGTGAGTATCAACTGGCCAAAGCGGATGCTGAACTTCTTGGTTATTTTCACAAGGAATACGTAAGAGTGAGCTATTCCGCAGTAGCCCATGATACTAATTGTTATGCCTAGGAAGCAAAGATCAAACACGACGCCCTCGTTGAAAAGCAGTATATCAGTGCGTGTCGGAACTATAGACCACGTGAACTTGATGTTGGCTCAATCGCCTCGCCAGGGCACACCATTACCGTCTTCATACCCTTGACACTGCCACGACCCTCCAAGCCCCCAACGCTACCCGAGGTCATGTATCAACCCGACAGAGAGATTGAAGCGGTCCAGGAGCCTATGCCTTGGCACATAGGTGTTCCTGTTCTGATCCCTGGAAATAGTCGAATCGTTGTTAAGCAAGGGACGATCTGTTTCGAAATGGTGCAGTACGACTGGGAGCCGGCCAAGGATCCACCAGGAGAAGAGCAGGGCGTCGCGGAGACAAGCTGATGAAGGTGTTACAGCTGAGAATGCTACCTGATATTTCTGTATCATTCTTGTTCATTGCCTAGATAGTTAATATACTCAGACATGCTGACTGGACTGAAGGTTTCTGTGTCAAGACCACGGGATTCCTGGTCTCGCGATGGATCAATCTCCCCGTAGTATAAGGGGGTAGGGATCGGGGAAGTCGCCCTCGAGGGTTGAGGGTCGCGCATCCCAAGGAGCGCTCGGGCAACTTGTTGGCCAGTAGTGTCTCCGTCAACATTGCAGGGCCATTGGCTCGGATTCTCTTGGTCTTGGTGTGGAGCTTCGAGTCTCGTCTCACGATAGTCCGGTGACTGCATCTGAGAAGGAGAAAGGGGAGTTGAGGACTCGCTGCAAGGTACACGGTTATAATTATCCATCCTTAGCAGGCTGGCTCTCGGATCAAACGCCGCAGTTGCCCCATCTGGGTTGACATGGGGAATAACAGCTGTCCCTGCCACTTCGGACGGACGTGTCCATGATGGCAATAGCTGTTGTTCGAGAGCTAGAGGCGTTGGAAAGCTGCTGCTTGCCTGTACCGAGGGTGTGTGTTCTTGGGTACTATGGAGGTGGAGGGGAATGGTGTCGTGGTTGGCGATGGAATCTTGAGCACCCACTTGGTCTATTGATTGCCCGGTTAATAAAGACTAAAATGTCGTTGAAACCGCCATACATACCGTCGTCGAGACATATCCTTCGCCTCTTTGCCAGTGGGTACTGTATGCCCTTGTAGTGTTGAATTTTCCCCCAAAGAGCAGAAATTGATCTGTTCAACTCTCCACTGCTGAAATTTGTTTTCAAGGCTTGGTTGATTTGATCAAGGCTATGTTTGTCATCAGTTGGATATCCTGAAGAACGCGTAATACTGACTTGTAGCGATCACCAACTATGAGTGTCATCATCAATGGTATGGCGAATGAAATGTCACTATTAAACTCCCCTTCGCGTGATGGAGGAGGCAGCTTAGCGAGGTCTGCGAATTTTCGAGTGTCCTTGTTCTCATGCAGTTGGCGATATTTCGTGACCGTAGGCCCATCTGGCACGTGTTAATGTCGTTTTAATGTCGTTGCGTAGGTTATCAACAGAGTACTTACAGAGGAGGAAGAATTCGTCCGCTCGATGTTTAAACTTCTTCCGCAGCAACTCGGCTTGATGGATTGGCCAAAGAATTGACGCCCGGAGATGTGACAGGTAAGTGAATTGCCTCTTCTGCTTCCCCTTTCTCGTCGATGGAAGAAAGTCGTCCATGAGGGAGTCGATGGTATCCCGAGAAGCCCCATTAATGCTCGCAACCCGGCAAAGAGATACAAATAATAACTCAGCAAAGTAGCAAAGTTGAGTCGCACGTTCGGACTCTCGACGAAGGCCCCTTACAAAGGCCTTAAAGTCTTCCAATCGGCCGGTATCTGTGGGAGGCCGAGACTGGTCCCTGACCTGACCGCTTATAGTGTTGGATAATCCGTTAACCTCTTCTTCTCTAATTGCCTTAGGGGCATCATAACCACACCTAGATAAGGTTCTAAGGCTTCGCCGAGGTTTCGGCGATCCTTTGCCGAATCAAATTAATCTTATATATATATCCTTATTTAATATACCCCTTTA